>JAUZNK010078999.1:0-11106 GCA_035046665.1 Euphysa ruthae | reverse complement strand
CTAAATAAATTTTATGATAAAATTATAAAAATAAGCAGTTATCTTGGCCAAAGCCATTTTGGCCAAAAATAATTTTTTTTTTGCTGTTATGTAATTTATTACATGAACTATTCTTGCAAACACATATCATCTGCAAGTAAAAGTTTATAAATGAAGTTATTGGTATATTCAAACAATTAGTGGATTTATTCATAGTTTATTTATGGGAAATATTTTATTGTTTAGACGAATTAATTAGTCCCTCAGCCTGTGAGGTCTTTAAACCCTTATTTGGATGTTGCTGGGACAATCAGACAGTAGCAATGGGTCCAGGTGGAAAAGGTTGTCCTGTGTGTGTGGATAAGAAGGAAAGTTGTAATAGTTGGAAAGAGTATTGCCATTTAAAGTCGGTGAAAATAACTTGTCCAAAAAGCTGCAAAGTTTGTCGTAAGTATTATAATTTTTAAAATAGGCCCGGCCTATTTTATAGTAGAGATGGGGAGGACTAGAGGCAAAATATTTAATCAAAAATGATTTAAATCAGTTTGAGTGCTTTGGGCGTTAAGATTAGTGGTGAAGCGCACAAACAATTTGTATTTTTGTGCAAAAAGGCCTGTGAAATCGTTACTTTATAAAATATCCATTTTCATTAAAAAGGGCGTTAGAAAGCTTAACTGTTTTCGGAAATGCTTACAAAACTTTTCTCTTCTAAATTTATCTAACCTTCTTTCGATCTCCATCACGGCGTTGAAACACTTTTGAATTTTAAAACGTTTAGGGTGTTTAAAACTTTTAGGGTTTTTAAAACGTTTAGGGTGTTTAAAACGTTTAGGGTGTTTATTCAGACATTGGCGACTGCAATCTTTATTCTGTTATTTGATTAGATTGAATATTGTAGATAAAAAAAAAAAAAAAAATTCTGTGATGAGTAAACAATATTGCGATGAGTCCCTCGCTTTCTTTTATTTTCATCCAATATTTATTATTTTAATATGATATCAATGACTTTTTTATTGCTTGGGGACGAAGTGGTTTCGTTATCCTCGCTATAAAATCAGAATGTGACATGATGTTAATATTTTGTTAAAGTAAAAAAGGTTCTCAAATGGAGTAAATTGCAATTTTCTGTCCTTAGTGAGTATAAGTCACACATAGCGTATTATTTTAAATAAATGCATGTATGTGGGAAATCGCACCAAATGGACTAAATAGATGAATTCTATAAATTTGTCATAACAGATTACCTATGAAACACATTTTTTTTTTCTGTGAGTAAAAAAAAGACTTGTAAGTGTTTGATTGAAAGTACCAAGAAGCATTAGCTCTAACACAGTCCTCACAAGACTTCTTGAAATGTTACCTTTAGCTTTTATCATAGTTCAATGCTTATAAAGTAAGTTTTAGTGCCATCCAACCACCAAATAGCAACAAAATGCAGCAATGATCGCACTAGCACTCTTTTTAACGCTACCTAATCAATCTGCTCCGTTAATATTTTGCTTTAAGCTTACAATTTATTCTGAGATTTGAGGAAATGAGAAATTTCAAAGAATTTTTGGAAAATCAGTAATTATTAAAAAATTTAACTTAAAAAGCAGAAAAAATTTCTTATTTTAAAATGTGCGGATAGCCCAAAGGATTATTTATATAGTCGAAAAAGATTTTTTTTAACTTCAGTTGAGATGTAAAAAGGATAAATGAAAGTTTTTTTCACCGTACACGATAATAATAGATATAACCGAAATAATCACCTACATAAAGTGATTTCAAGAAATTTGATTCTATGTCTTTATATATCACCATATCAACATAGATTGGGTGGTGTATATCACAAATTAAAAGCTAAAGATGAGAAGAAACTCACTAAGCATACAATTTATTTCAAGCAACATATCATAACTACTTATAAATATTATAGACAGTTAACCTGACGCTAATAAGTTAACTGTGTATGGAGGAAGTTATTTTATTTTGCATAAACATAGGAACAAATATATTCAGACAAATAACAGACTTTTAGATGTTTTCTCCTTAGGAGGAAATCGCTAGCTTAATGAACCTGTCTCAAACACTGTCAATAAAATAAATACCAATCTTTAATTAATTCGTCTAGAACACAGTTGATATAATCTGTCTACGCTATGCTTTAATGTTCGTTTATTTAAATTGTATTCAGAATTTTGTATTATTGAGTTCCTCAAACAGCTATAAGCAAAGTGGTTATTATGCTAGCTAAAAATTAACCAGTTTTATTTGAAGTTTGTTTAAAATTTTCTGACCCAAGTCTTTGGATTAAATAAAAAGCATTCCTAGAAGTTTATATATAACACTTATAGGTTTAATGATATTTCATTTTTTTCTTACCGGACATAAATTTCTGATGAAAAATAAAAAACAAAAAAGATTCGGGCTTGTAGTCGTGTCTAGTTACTAATTTTCTCTGCCATTAACATTCTATCATATAAAGTTTTACGAAATAATAATATAATTTGATGCCGAAATCATACTGTGAAGCAGATGAGCTCTTATTTGTTAAGCTTGTGTAGTTTTAAGTGGTGAATATTTATTTTTAGTTTTCCATTTATTTTAGAAAATTTCTGTCAAGCTGTCAATTAAAGCGAGTGTGATATTTTCTTAAAGATGTTATAGAATAACAAATATATTTTATTGAGGAATACAAAAAACTACATTATTTTAGGATTAACTTTTATTTTCTTTATTGAGAGACAACAAAAAGATAATTACTGCCAGGGAAATTTTCTCCCGGAGAGTCTCCTCTTTGAAAATTAAGTATCAAAATAAACATATTTTGCAGAACAACGCCTATTTTTGAGATTTTATCAATTATTTCCTAACGGAATTTATTAATTCAAGAGAATAAACTAATAGAAATTTATAGTAATTAACAGAATGTAAATACTTCTTTATATTTCTCATGAGACTATAAATCTCATTTCATATTTTTGGGCTTAACTTATAAACTAATGTGCGAAAAACAAATTATAACCAACGCCTTTTTAACATGCGAATTTCCGTCTAAAATCTTAAAAAGTGTTTTTTTTTTCCTTTTTTTTTTTTTTTTTTTCATAAGCGAACCTATGGTGTCGTAATTAAGGCATACCAAATAGTTATGTTAAATTTATTATATGGTCACATTTTGGTTTTTGATATATTTTACCAGAATTCAAACACATAGCATTATAGTCTCATATAAACCAACAATAAATCCTATTATCAGCAAATTTTATTTAAAATTGAAAAGGTTGCAATACTTGAAGAATATCAAAAAAAATTACACGACTGATTATTCCGGTAAGTTCAGCAGATAAAAAACCTGTAAGTGATGTGGTCACCTAGTGTTGAATAAAGTTTTGGCTGAGCCCATAGATTTCAAAGCTATACCTCAAATATTTCCATCGAAACACTTTATAAAGTCCAAGGCCTGATAATCCCTTATCTGATATAACGTTTATTTGATATTGATCATGGTACCTTCGTCAGAAAGTAGAATATGATTTCCGCTGAAGATAATATTTGGAATAAAACCGAAAAAAAAAAAAAAACAAAAAAAAAAAAAAAAAAAAGTAAACATGCTATGAAAAATTGCTAAACTTTGTCTTTTAGAGAGATTTTTTCTCAATTTCAGTGAATCCAAAATTTTAATGTGTTTTTTAAATCAATAAAATGTCTTTTTTTTTCAGCTGAAAAAGATAAATGTAAAGACGAAACTGATCAACACGGGTATTGTGTGTTCTATAAAAGTCTAGGATTGTGTAAGCGACATCAAATAAAAAAGCACTGCAGGAGTACATGTAATTCCTGTAAACACGCAAATATATAATTTATAACATTTTATGGTATGGTGATTTAAGATATTAATGGTAGAGAATGAGTAACTGACATTTAGTTATGGAATCAAAATCGTCACTTCTTAATTAGCAGAAAGATCTTTTTTTTTTATTTAGACATAAACATACGCAAATCAATTATGAAAACACATTTTTTTAATAGCAATCAAATAAATACCGTTAACTTTATCGCTTAATTATGAATGCTAGACCATTTCAAGTTCTTCTATTTTCCTGAAACTGTATTCTTTTATACTGAGATTATTTTAGTCAGCTGTTATATATTCATTTCTTTTCTTTGGGGTTCACGCGATGTCTCCTAATATTTAAAATGATGGTAAAATTTTCTTTCTACAACTTATTAATGTAGCTATATTTAACTTAATAACTCAAATTTTTATTATCTATCAAATTAAATAACAAAGTCCTCAACTAAATCATTATGGATGTTTTTAACTAAAAAATTTTCATTTCAAAAATTTTTATTGAGATTTATTACCAAGCCGAATTTCTCGTCAACAGCAATCATATTTCTTCAGTACCTAAAATTGGGTCTACCAAAAGGTCTCCATTTAGAAAAACTTGGGAAAAAATAAAAACGGCTTTGTTAATTTTGAATTGGGTATAATCGATTATTTAGTTTTATTTTTCTGGTACCTTTTTAACAGAAGCATAATTTACAAGAAGATGGGTAAAAATCACAGCATGTTTTGTCAATGATTTAAAGCAATATCTTTAATTTCTTTTTATATTTTTAGAGTAAAGAGAAACTTGTAAATATACTTTTTAAAATATTGTTAATAGATGTATAAAAACAAAACCAGTGGCGTTGCTTTTGTTTTTTAAGGTAAAAATCATTTTAGCGCAAAAACAAAATTATAAATTGTTTTTTCTGTCAAAGTTGTTAAAGAGTTTGAAGGAATGTTACTGAGTTAATGAGATCTCATTATGGAATCATAACCATCGCTTTTGATTTACGCGGGGGAATTCCTTTCTTTTCTTTATAATGTAGGGAATAAATCTAAACTTCTTTTAAAATCTTCCGAACAAATGCATGCCTTTTTGTTACGCCACCGCTCAGGTGGCGTAACAAAAAGCGTAATTTAGAAAACTGTTATAAGATAATAAAACAACTCGCAAGGAAACAAACACACGCACACACACACACACACACATATATATATATACACATACACACACATCGACAGACTTTTCGATTACTTTCTTACTTTAAATGTTGAATATACAACTTTCAATTGGTAATGTTTTATGTTTTATCAGTGAATAAGCTCTCGCTTATGTTTCTAAACAGTTATCTAATGTCTCTTTCATGGCTATAAAATGCTTACATGTTTATTATGTTAGACTTTATATATATAAATTGAAATCAATTTTTAATTCTGACTACCATTGTTGACTTCAATGAAAACACTTAAAAGGTCTTATTAACACTCCAGTATGAGCATGATTGTTGTAGATACCCCCGGTTCAAAAACGAAAGTTTATATTTCAATCAATTTGTTTTAATATTTCTTTACACGGGATTTTATATTAACCCAGGCTAGTACATAATTTTTTCATTAAAGCAGTGACGTTTTATTTTTGCTACCCTTTTGCGATAAGATAAAAAATTCTTCAATTAGTGCAAGTGTTTAAAGTTCTAGTGAAGACTTATGATCCAAATGTATGTGATTCCAATAGCTATGTGTAATATAAAAATTTATCTAAAGAAATGAATTATAATAAATTCAAGCATTATAATTTAATAATAAACCAAACTTATCTGAAACGATAAATTTAATACTTAATCTTCGTGCAAAATATTTTCTTCACACAAGGGAACTTTTTAATCATGAAAGTCACTGTAAAATTATTAAATAGTCCAATCCTAAAGGAAAAAAAAAGCTATCCAAGCACACTAAAAAATCCTCGCTTATAATTATATCACGTCACATAGAAATATGTTTAGAATCAGCTAAAAATATCTCAAAAGAGTAAGAATTCACACATTCACATTAAATAGCCCGGTTGCTTTGCCCTGTTTGCTATTCACCGTTTGTTGGTGATAAAAAAATCTTGTTATGAAGAGTGAGCCATCATAGAAAGACCATTGATTTGAGTGTGTCTTGTGGAGTTCGAAACTATATCTTAAACAATTTATGAAGATTTACTTTAAATGAAAGTGTTTTTAGAGCAAAAGTTCAGTTACCGAATCAAAAAATATCAATTTTTCAATGCAGATTTATCCAAAACATAGAGAATACAGCTCATTGTGGTAAAAAAATTTTTAAGGAGTAGTTCATGTGTATAAGTAGCACTAGTTGGAGTACACATTTGACATCAGACTGTATTGCAACAAACCATTGTGATAAGTGGATTGAAGATTTAAAATTTCAGTAACGCTTCGAACGTCTCCTCAGATTACTACATTAATAAAGTTAAACAAAATAATTCAATTGGCTAAAAAAGATGCTGCATTTCGCTTTCTTTAATTGGTCAATAATAAGGCTCAGAAGCTTCAATTGCGGTGGAAAAAAATTCGTTTAGATTTTTATAATTATCTTTCCGGCCATAAAATACAATCATTAATGCAACAAGAACTCCAGACATCATTTGAAACATTTAATATGGGGTCACAGTTTCAAAAATAATATAAACGATTTTACACTAAGCTCCAATCATCGAAATAAAAAAATAATATCACTGTTTTATTTTTGAGCAGTTTAGTTTTCGATTTATGCTTGTCAAATCTTAAACATTTAAACATTGAATGAAGACTGAAATTAAACTGTTAAAAAAAAAAAAAAAACGAAAATGCAAATTAAAGTCGGCATTTAAAGACGCTGAATCACGATAAGCGCAACGCTATATTTTTAGTCGCATATCTCTCTTGAATTCAAACACTGTTTTCTTTTTATTACGAGATTTAGAAAAAATTAAAAAGTAGTTATAAACTTCATACTATTATTTTTATAAGCAAATTAAATATTTTGAGTGTTATTTCCCTGACCGAGATGATATATATTCAATACACTTTTTAAGAAAACCAAAAGACTTATCTCATTTAATATATACCTATTCAAGAAAATCAAAGTAATTCGTAGTCATATTTAGTTTATGGAGAAGGTTATAATAAATATTTTCAGATGAAAAATTTAAAATTTTAGTGAAACTTTACCTAACTGTTGAAATTTTTGAAACTTTTTGGTCTACAGATTGGTTTCCTAAAATCAAAATTCAAGATATACTGATGGTATTTTAGAACCATCTTTTTTCAAATCAATCAAACAAACTTATTTATAACCGTTCTTCATCAATAAAACCAGGTATTTTGAAAGCAGTTATGTTGGTACTAAAAGTGAAACATGAAATCATCTATAAGCAGGACCGTATTCAAAAAGGGCACAGATTAGCCTCAGTTGGCACGTGTCACGATTCACAATTCTTTTAAAGAGAAAGCACTAGTTTTATATATAAAATGAAGATATGGTGACAGACTGAATAATTTTGTCAAAGATTATTTTAGATAATGACACTAGTCAAGTGAAAATTTCAAAATTCAAGTCAAAAATAAGAAAAAACAATAGAAATAACAAATTTGCTATATTCTGATATTCTGATATGACACTTATCTGTCATCTAACCCATTAATCCTAGTCACAACAAAGCCATAATATAAACAATCTAAAAATAGACAATACATATGATAAATATATATTATTTACCATATAATATGACATAATCTCTGTGTGTTTAATATAAGGTATAGAAAAATACTGAGAAAATTGATTTGAAAAATAAATGTGAAACCCACTAATTTATATTACTTTAGAATTAAAACATTTTTTGTTCCACTACTCCTCTATTTTAGGAAAAAGTTGAGATTTTTTACTTATTTTCTTATTCATATTTTTCGAAAATTTTCAAAATTGTGAAAATTTGATGTTTTTTTTTATATTTTTCTGATGATTTTGGTAGTTTAACCGTATCCCATATATAAAAAAAATAGCAGATCGGACCCGGGGGTCCAAGATATGCTAGCAACGTATAAAAATACATTTACAGTACCCTTCAATTCAATAAACATTGAATTAGACCTTGTTAAATACAATAATCATAAAATGTTCGTAAATACTAATATAATCCAACAAATGCAACATTACAAACAACATTTACACGACCAAATTTCTCCTTTCCACTTATTAATTCGATGCTTAAAGATTTGCAAAGTGGAAGTTTTAACAGAATTTGGGAGTGTGTTCCAAATAAGACTGCCCTTAAATAAATAGCAATTCATCAAGATCAAGAGCAAAGTTTCTGTAGATTGACCTTAGTGCCCTCTTATGAACTTTGTCTATAAGATGCTTTTTCTATTCGAAACAGAACATGCATATCAGAAGACAATAAGAAAAGCATGATAGAATATGGACATAAACTAGCAACCTTGCTTGAGATATTGATAAAAAGACGAATAAACACAATTTCTGATTTTTTTTTTTTTTTTTTTGTTATATCGATACATATATTACGAATTTGGGACACAGGACGAGGACAGACATACACCATCTAAATTCTGCTATAATATGCTGCACGAAATTAGATGGTGGTTTCACCGTAAGCGCAGTCATTAAGTAGGCTTTAACCACATACCTTTTCACAACGGTCTCCGTAGTTCGGCTCCTTAGACAACTGTGCCACGGATCCACAGATTTCTGATTTGCCTTTTTACAAATACTAACTCTATAATATGATTAGAAAAAGACAATTTGTTATCAATTTTTACACCTAACAGTTCAACCTTGTTTCATGCAACAATCTTTTTATTTCAAACAAATAATAGTTTTTCGTCAGGGATTTTTCTCTACGAAACATCAGTTGGAATTTTGAAGGGTTAGCGACAAGGCAGTTTATATAAAACCAAGTGCATACACGGTTAATTCACCTTTTAGTTTGCTAATAACTAAAACAAAAAAAGTATCGCGGGCATATATAGTGTTAACATCAACAAAATTACATAGTTCAGTTTTTCCAAGATCAAGAAAAAGGAAAAAACCTTTACAAAAATATTAAATAAAATAGGACCTAAGATTGACCCTTGAAGAACTCCATAAAGTGCCTAAATCCCTTACTATATGTACAGCTTAGTTTCTCTGTTTACGTCCTTTCAGATCACTCTTCTTTAAAAATAAACTAAGCTTTGAGAACCTATAGGCCTCAAGCTTGGCTACGAAAAGGTCAAGTTGAATACAATCATATGCTTTAGATAAGTCAATCAGAACTGTACCTATTAACCCCTTGCTATCCAAGTGTCGTTGCCACTTTTGCAAAAGATTTATCAGTGAAATTTGCGTAGAAGCACCTTCACGGAAACCACATAGAAAATGTGATAACCGACACATAAAAAAATCGTTTATCTGTTCGAAAACCACTCTTTCAAAGATCTTCGAAACAGTAGGCAAGATGCTAATCGTACGATAGTTTTCTTTATTAGAGACATCTATTTTTTTAATACAAGTATAAAATCAGCGCATCTGAACTCATCAGGAAACTGGTTATTCTGAATAGAGATATTGATACAATCTGCTAGATCACTGCGACAAGTTGTGTTGACAAGTCTTAGAACTGTTAATGGTATACCAACACTTCCTTTTTTTATTTCTTAATTATATTAAAAGCCATATCTAGTTCAACCTGTTTAAAATCAAATAGATATTTACAAGGGTAGATTTTTCTTATTTTTAAACTGCTAGTATGGTTAATATAATTCGGAAAAAACTATTACCAACATTAATACATTATAAATTAGTATGCCAATATGATATATTTAATTTGTTTAGAATATTTCTTTAATAAATAGTTAATATTTCAGCTACAGATTGCTCATCAGTTATTAATATTCCATTATTAATAAGAAAATAATTTTCATCTGGTAAAATACATTTTCTTGAAAGATACGGTGTACATGCTTTCCAGAATTTCTCTGTTTTTTTTTATAAGTGCTAATTTCAATAGAAGAGAAAAACTTCTTCTTCACTTGTTTAATGAGTCCACGGACATAGTTTCTCTGTTTTTTAAAAATATTTATATCAGTTTCTCGTCCAGAACCATTATATAAGTGAACCTGTCCAGAATCATTATAAAAGTGAACCTGTCCAGAATTTCTTTTCAGATAGTTTTAGATAAAAATGGGTTATCATAACCGCGAACAACCTTTCCTTTAAGAAAAGCGTGATTATTCAAAACATATAAAAAGCTAGTTTGAAAAGAATTATATTCATAAGAACTCGAACAAGACTTAAGGTTGCAAAAAATTTCATTTCTAAATAATTTTTTATTAAATTTCTATAACGATTAAAATTTGAAATATTTATTAAATAAAAACTGAAAAACAAGAGCGTAATTCTATATTTAATTAAAAGAAAATTAATTACACATGCATTTTTCAGACGGCATTAGCTTTATTCCGTACGAAAATTTTTATATTTAAAACTTTAAATGCTTAATTGTTGAATTTTTATTTTTGAAAATTAAAATGTTAAAATTATATTTAAATGTTCGGCTCAGCATAAGGTCTTTCCAAATAGATTGCTATGTCTATATTTCATTAACGAGGATTTAGAGAAAAATAATTGAGAATAGAAAAGCTTATTTAGTGGTTTGTAGATGTACTCCAAACTAAGATTATAACACTTGAATATGGGATAAAACGTCTCATCTTACACATTTTGCATTATCATTTAGAACCATAATTGAATTTCCTTAAATACAGAAAAAAATTTATCAAGCTTCTACAGCGTTCATTTCCATCGATTATGTTGTGCAATGCAATATGCACAAAGAAAAACTAAGAATGAAATAAGGACATGGGTTAAACCAAATATTAACCTTTGCGTTTGAAAATAATGTTGACATATTATGGCTTGAATAATTTTACAATCCTACTTATCGTTTACTGAAATGCATAACAAGTATATCACATTTAAGAAATATGATATATTAACTTATATACATTGATTTAGAGGAACAAAGGGGGCAAATATTAATCAAAACGGTCACCTGATTCAAACTCTTATTTTGCGATACTATGTCCAAATACCATATTTTTTTCACCCAAAATGAAGTTTAAATTATTCCATAACCCTTTCGAAAGTGTCAAGTAATTTCACACTCGAGCCCACTGGTATCATTAGAAACTGAGCAGCATTAGTAAGTAAGTAAGTAAGTAAGTAAGTAAGTAAGTAAGTAAGTAAGTAAGTAAGTAAGTAAGTAAGTAAGTAAG
>JAUZNK010078988.1:0-13368 GCA_035046665.1 Euphysa ruthae | reverse complement strand
ATACATACATACATACATGCACGCACGCATGCATGCACACAAACGCATACAAACAAGAAGAAAGAAAAAATTACTCCAAATTGTTGTAGCGTGTGTTTGTGTGCGTGCGTGCGTATGCATGCATGCATGCGTGTGTCTGTGTGTGCTTTTATATATTTAATAGTTAGTAAAATTTAAAGTAATAAATATGATAGCTCAAATACTTATCAATGAATGTATTTTTAGGTTGATGAAAGTCTAACTGTTAGTGAAATCTCCGAATCTACGGAAGGGTACTCCGGCAGTGATCTGAAAGAATTTTGTCGACTCGCTGCTTTACAATGTTTAACTCGACAGGTAGATCAATTGGAAGATTATTCGAGGTAAATTTATCTTAACTGCAACTTAAAATTTAAAGTATTCGTAAGTCATTATACTCCACTCAACTGTTACAACCAGGTTTATGTAACAAATAAAATTAAACTTTGCATCAGTAGTCTCATGAATTTAATAATCGATGCAAGTCAATTAAAAGTTTATCGAGGCTTTACTTTATAAAAAGTACCTCAAAAATTGTTCATAAGAAACTATGAAATGATGATATGCTTTATGCGCGCCTTTTTGAAAATTTAAAAAAAACTTTGTTTTTTAGACAAACAGCAAATTATTACGTTTGAATACATTAAGCTAGTTTCAGTTTTACTGCCAAATGATTTCTAAAATTTTATCTGTTCTACCTTCTGTTTTCAAATTTTGTATGTTGTTAGAAAATGGTATCTTTATTCTTCACGTTAACCTGTAAAAAAATTTGTTATTTAGTCTAAATATTACAACCAAAAAATCAAGCTTTCTCGGTTATGTTCTGTTTATATCGTTTCGTGTGATGTTCGAGAATAGTTTCTGCGGTAACTTGGAATCATCCTAAATTGAAATTTTTAATGAGGGCAGGTATCCCCAAAAAAATGCTTAAAATCAGCATGGGTTTTTTCCTAAAAAGCACGCTTTGATTTTTATGAAATTTCTTGTGATAAAAAAAAACTGGTTACCAACTAACAGTATCAATTAGTAATAGTATGAAAATGTTGGCCATTATGGAAAAATTGTTTGCTGCGGTCCTTTTGTATAGTGTTTTATTTTGTTTTATTCTCTGTAACAACTATTATTACCCTCTTAATTTTTTTTTTTTTTTTTTTTTTTTTTTTAGTTATTATTCATCTATTAACAATTTCATTTTTCTAAAAATACCAATGTGTGTTTAACTCCCCTCGCTGATCATAATAGTCCGGAATTAAAATTTTATAATATAGTGTGGTGTTTTTCTTTACAGTGACGAGTCGGATGAAGACGGTGGGGAATTAATTCCCATAATTAGAGACGACTTTATAAATGCTGGTAAACGAATGAAGGAAAATAACCTTATATTCTCTTCCCCTCATTTTCTATAGCAAATGCTTATACGCATGCGAGTGAGATGATATGACCTGTGATCTTCTTTTTACTTTCGTAAATATTCAATCATTATTCCATAGCAAATGGAATTTATGGAAGACCTTGGTAATTTAATCTACACGGCTTTAACGCATTGCTTGTGCTACCAGACTAAATCCCAGAAAGAGTATAAATTTTATATTATGAACTCAACGGCTTATGTTTCATTACGGATAAAATAATAATGAAAACGACAACGATGAAACTTATGCGGTTTTAAAATAGTTGTAATAATAATCCCTCTTCTGTGTCCTAATTTACTCAATATTTCTTGAAATCTATTCGTAGTAAAAACTGTAAAAAAAAATTGTTTGTTTCCTTATGATATAATTTACATTGAACCGATTTATTTTTCTCTTATTAAAATTGTTTGAATTTTTCATAAAATCTGTCTTCATTTTAGAATTTGAGTTCCCAATCGGGTAGTCAGCAATATCTGAAAATGCTTTTGTTAACACATGGATATTATATCCAATTTTATGTTAGGAATATAATATGCCTTTTGAATTATGATTCTTCATAAAAGTTAAAATGTTACGAATTTGTGATGTAACTAGTCATTTACCGTTATTTTGCTAAGCTCATAACATTTAATTTGAAGACCAAAATGGATAAATTAACAGGCTGACTTTAATAAATTTCAAAGAGGTAATATAGAATTAAAAATTAAAGTTTTTTAATTTTATTGATCAAATGAATTTGACTGAGTAAATTTTTGCGCCGCTGGGTATTTTCTGAAGTAGATCTTCATATAATTAAAAATTAGGATCTTTGAGTCTTCCCGTCAGTAAATCGATGAATCAACAATGATATGAATCTATAATATTTCATTGTTATAAAAATTCGCTCTCGTCTGGCTTGATGATATACAGTCACGCTAATCTAAAGACCAGGTGATGAAACGATCTAGATATCCATTGATTCGAAGACCATTTTATGCATAACAAATCAGAAATACCAGATTTGTGTTATACATAACTAAGAAACAGAGAATTTTTGTCGTCTTGCTATTTTTATGTTTTTATACGCAGTTAAACAGTATGAAAAATTTTATCTTTATTCTCCAATTTTTTGATTTCAATTACTGTTTCAATCTTTGCTCAAGAAACTTTTTGAACTCAATTTAACTTTTAGTTTAACTTTTAGCATGTATATAATACTAGGTCAATTCACACCTGGTGAACTTACCAAGCAAATTCCCAGCCAAATTAAACTTTTTAACATATTGTAATACCTGGTTTTGCTTTTTGTAGGACGACCATTGAGGCGACTTTGACTCCGACAAGCTTACGACCCGAGAGGTATTAGCGGTAGATATGTCAAGGAGTTTTCCCTGACACACAATAGTTAGGCACCTATTATTTAAAAAACCCTTTCACCCAAACCTTACTCACAGTTCATTTTCGTCTTAGATAAATCTGGAAAAATCTCATTTTTCGGATTAAGAAAATGCTCGTAGCTCAGAACTATAAGAAATTATCTACTAGAACTATCAAATGGCTGAGCGCAAAAGATCTCATAATTCTCATTCACCTATGTAACATGATTTTAATTTCAATGGAGTCAGACTCCCCGATATTCTTTATTTCAGAGGTTTTATTAAATTTCTCAGAATCTCCTATAACACCCATTTTACATGTAATTTCAAATTCCTCAGACGCTGATATCTTTATTTTACAGGCGTTAATAATTCTCAGGCGTCCAGAATTATTTTTCAGACGCCTATAAATTATTTTTCTTCGTAATACCTAACTCCTCAGACGACCGGCCATATCCTTAGAGACGTTATTAACCTACTCAAACACCCATAATTCATTCATTTTATAAAATCAAATTCCACTTCTTAATTCCCTTAATAATGTAAATTAACAAAAATATAGTGAATTTTGTTCTACATTTGGTCTTATACAACTAATTAGATATCCTATAAGAGTGACATCTAACACCTCGTGACCTCGACTTTATTAGATCAAATTCTTTCAAATGCTTCTGACAGATCACACAGCAAGGATCACTTGAAATTTATTTTTGTGATCATAAGCCAATTTTCTGTACCCGCAAAATCACAGGTTTAGACTAGGTACTAAAAAGTTTAAATACAGAAGTATACGCAGCTATTAGGTAATGACTTACTAAATGAAAGATTAAGCCAAGCAAATTTTCCAAAAAACAGATGCAGACAAGGAACTATTTAGCAGAGCTAAAAATTATGCTCTTGTAACTATTAATTGAAAAAGAGAAATTACAAATAAACTTAAGGTGATTCCCTATCAAATGCACTAAAACATTTAACATAAATACAATGAAACTCGTATTTTCAACTATTATAATATACACATTCAAAAGAAAATTTTTTTTATTTTAATTATGCGCGTAATTGATGGGTTTTTTCAGGGGCATTTTTGTTTTTTTTTGCGGTAAATAAATTCTTCAAATTTTATTAGTTCTGATGATTTGGCAGCTTGTTTTTAGACACCTTGTCCATGTTCCCTATAAATTTCAATTCAATGAATTGTTCTAAAGATATGACACCTTGAATTACGCGGTATCATATTTTTTCCCAAGTTCGAAAAATTACTACTTCTAATCAGAGTAAACAATTTGTTTGTAGTTTTTGGCATTTATAGAGAACATGGACATACATAAGAGGAGTATAATTTCAAGCCAAACGGATAATTCATTCAAATTTATTTTACCGCAGAAAATGAAAAAAGGACATCTTAAGCGAATAAATGCAAAAAAAAAGATAGTATAATTTTTTAAAATATCAAGGAAAAAAGTTACGACTCACTTATAAGTGATTAGATGAATGGACCAGCTTGACAAACAGTCCCTTCCTTGTCCTTGTTAGTATCAGACCACTTTTTACGTGTTACGCGCAATTTTTTTCTGCGTTCCTTCATGGAATCCAATGACTGCGTTTCATTATTTATTTCTGTCGCAGTGAAAGTTTGACCTTTTCTAAAGCTTGTTGACATCCCATAACAATACCAGATTTTTCCATAATTGAAGCTATACCTTCATTGAACTCTAAAATGGCAGAGTGGGCTCCAGTCTGAAGAGCCTTTCTGCCTACAAATACGAGTTTCAAGCAACGAGACCGCACGGTACCTTTAAAAGACTCATTCACGTTTTGTGTTTTTACCGTGTTGAGAGATTTTTAAGAGCTCTTCGTTTCTTAAACATTTGAACATCTGTTTGATTTCAGGCTCCGCTTTTAGGTGGTAGAATGAATTTCTAACAAAGTTCAATAAAACTTCTGACCGCCCTAGTCTAGCCATATCTTCATGACAGATTTACAATAGGCTTTGAAAAGGGATGCCACACTGGAAAGATCCTTAGAGATCTCCAAAAAACCTTTGGTACAATAGATCTCCATATTTTGTTTGAAGAACTGAAATCCATGCGTTTTCAAAATAATGGTATAAGTTTTTGTTTAAATTGGGATAGTCGTGTATTGGTACTGAACAGTATAGAGCCATAAATTGGCTGCCTGTTGATATGAAGGTAAATCAGTGTATTACTGCGTATGCATTTAAATTCTCTAGTAGACCTAACCTAAATTACATGTCTGATATCTTTAGTTTATGAAAATAGAAGAATCCCTTTAAGCAGCAGCCATCTAAGGTTAGATAAACCCTTAAGATCCATCATCGGAAAAAATTGCACAAAAAGTTCGTTTATATGGAACTTTTTAAAAAATAAGATTAAGGAAACATTTTTTAGCTATCTGGCTGTATTTCATAAACCTAATAAATATATATACTATAATTTTGTAAAATTTTTTTTTTATTTTTATGCTTCGGCTGAATCGATCTCTATGTTTTTGTGTGTGATGTATAACGTGACCACAATGAAAATATTATTGCGACAGACAATTTTTGTGCCTATCCTTGCCACCATTTGTTAAATGAATGTTTTTTTTTTGTTGTTGTTTTTTGATTTGTATTATCTTGTCTTGTAATTTTCATAGCATCTGTATACTTACTTACTTGTCAGAGTTAAATTTTTCCCAATAATCAGTTTGGTGGCGATAACGTTATTTTCTCGCTAGTTTCCTGGGTCAATTACTTATACGCTGATCTTCTCCCTAAAGATTAGGCTTTCGTATCCGCCTTTTTTTCTACCTTTATCAACATGAATTAATCGAAAGCGAAAATGAGAAAGTTGTAAATATGCAAAAGTTTTAAAAAGTATTAAAACTGAATGTTAGAAATATTTTTAAACCTCTAAGGAGGATATATGTCTACATTGCGAATTTTACTTTTTTCTATCAGTGTTAAAATTTCCAAATTTCCTTTATATTTATTTACCTCGCGAGTCTAAACCATTTTGACTATTTAGTTTTTTAGAAATATTTACGCGGTTTACGTATGTTTATGCGGTTTACGTATGTTTATGCGGTTTATGTGTGTGCCTGTACGATGATTTTTAGACGAGCAGAGTCACAGGTTTTAAGGACTTTACTTTCCCTTCTATCCCTTTCACCTTGTCACTGCCAACTTAAAAAAATTGACGAATGAACGGAAAAGCGTGAATTCATAAGTCCAATAAAAAAATTGCATAAATTGAAATATTCAAAGATTCTCGGTATAGTAAAATCTCATTACAAAATATATGAACCAATTATACAGTTTAATAATAAATCACAATAAATAAACTATTAATATTACAAAGACCTGATATTCCTAGGCAAGTTTAATACCGCACCTGTAACCCGATATGAAGTCAAATTCCTCACTAAAGCATATACACCTGTTGATAAAATTCAGTTTTAAATTTCAAATCCAGATATAAAATACTTAGAATAAACCGGTAAAATCAAACAAGTTGCTAATAAATTTTATAGATTTTATTGGTTTTTGCCGCTAGTAAAAATATAATATATAAATTCATACCCATCTCTACAAAGTCCTTGAAAAAATACTATTCCTATAAAAATAAATGGTAAATATTATATGAGCTTTATTATTTACAGCATATAAATCGTTATGCTTCATTGCTATGTATAATAATCTATTAAGGAGCCTGTTGGATGAAGCTGACTTTCCCCCTTCCTTGTCTTTACGCTGAGGAACGTAACCTCACTGTGGAGGGTTAAAACAAGTGCAAAGGGCCTAAAATACCTATAAAGGAGTATCGAAATTTTTAAGTTCTAACCAATTCTCATCTATTTGTTTATACATTGTTCGAAAATTAATTTCAAAGGAGCCACCTCAATACAATGTTTATTTTTAAACAATTTTCTTTATTTTTCATGTGTTCTTAACAGTACGGATAGATGAAAACCTGAGACACACCAGTCATCGGAGCAGTACCTGGGAACTAAAAATATTTTAACAAAATAATACAACCATACAATTCAGTAATTTGTGAACAGTCCTGTTTAGGCTAAATAAATGTATTGCGTCTTAGGAGCATTCTTCGAAAGTCAATATATTTGCCTTGACAAAAATAAATGTTACATACCGATATAAAAAGATAGTATTTTTACGTAAGCTCATTCGTCCCCAATATATGTCACGCTTAATGACGGCACTTATAATTATAAATCATTACGGTAGTTTCATAATTATCTAAAATGGCAAAAGTCTGTTAAAAGAAAATGTTGGAAAGAATTTCGTTAAATTCAGCATTCTAACTAACAATACTTTGTTTGGTAGACTTTTTGGAGAAAGCCACTCGATGAGATTTTTTTGTACTAAAAAAAAACCAGTTTTAATCAAAGAAAAATTTCTCAAAAAAATTTGTTAATGGATAATTCGGTCTTCTAATAAAATAACCATTTTGGAGCACACTACACAGATACCAAAACAAAAACCGGCATTTGCGTGCTAAGAACAATTATAATGAAATAATATATAAAAAACAGAAACTGTTTTTAAATTTATTGGAAAATTTTGAACTGAAAGTATAAAATGGAAACTTAAATTTAGAAACTTAAATTTTTAAATCATTCGAAACTTTTAAAATGTTTTGACTGAGTTTGTCTGAAAAACATTTTTTTTAATGATAAAAACAAGGTTAAAATTAGTTTATATAAATTGGATAGCCTGGTAAAGAAATAGTAATTTACCATAACTTCTGTCTAAAACATACATTTTGATAATTATTTTATCGGAAAAAATGTCATTTTTAGTTTGAACATGAAACGAAAGGAATGAGGGTCGGCATAAATTAGGATTAACAAGTGTTAAATATTTGTTTTTTATTTTAAAATATTGAGCTAAAGTTTCACGTTTATTGCAGAGGGATATAGCTGAAATTAAATGGCGCATGTTTGGCTTTTGTTGAAATTTCTTATGAAAAATCCCTGCAATTATAGTTAGATCGCACCGTTTACAGATTATTTCACGATTCGATAACCGCCATTTAGCGTAAGATTTTCGAAAATGGAGCGTATTTATTTATAATGAATATTTATATAGGAAAAATATATCAGAAAAATATACTACTTTTGACATGTCCTATTATAAAATAATTAAACTAATTAATAAAATAAATTAATAAAATAATTAATTCAAAAATTTTCTTTGCAATAGAAAATTTTAAGGGTATAAATTTGTTAAAAATTATGACTGCGGCTTCAGCCGTTATATATCAAATCTTGCTTCAGCTCCTGGCTCAAAATGAAGAAGTAATAGTAGATTAGGTATCTATTCTACGACCCGTAGTATTTTACATATTTTTTAACGACTTATTTGAATATATGCAAAAAAAGATAAATGCACAGATGATAACCCTATTTGACCAAGTCGTATTTTACCCCAATATCAGTATTGCGCTAATAATTAAAATTAGAAGCCTAAATTGAAAATCCGAGAAAGTCACAAAAATCTTAGGATTAAAGGTTATGGTATAAAGTATCGCATGTCAAGGATATCGCCTAAAATCATTGGAAACTTTATCCTCGTTAAAGAGGATGTTAAACCTTATAGAGCCACGTCGAAAACTTTTTGGCTTTTATCCTTCATATTACGATGCTGAAGAGCACTTTAAATCTATTTAATCTTTCTATTGCAGTTTTTATAGGTGTGTTTCTGATGTATGTATTTTCTGACCGCTGTGACACTTAGAAACAACAAAAATGTTTCGGCAGTTTCAATGACTTCTCGCTTGATGTACTTGAATTGCTTACGCAGAATAAAAGGGCGTTCAAAAGAGCGTATATACACACAAGGTTTTGACAACGATGATAGAGACGTTCAAGTCAACTAAACCCTGGATCTAGTAACTCTTCAAAAACTCACTATGAAGAAAATTACTTAAAATTTTTTTGTGGATACCTCTTGTTGAGTCAAAATCATTCATTACCCCTAGATAAGTCTTTCATTTGCAAGTAATCTGTCAAGTGCGTACGTGAACTCCAGTGTATCGAGTATATTTTTTAATCCAAGATGAGAGTCGAGCATAGAATAGTAATAATCGGGTGTCTAGAAGACAAAGGCAAAAAACCAATAGTGTAAATTAACCTAAAGTTAAGTGTTTTTCAACCAGAACTTCCCTGATATATATAATCCCTATCCTACACTTAAATGAACAATCGAATATTAAATCAGAATTCATCTATGACTTTTTTATCAAAAGTAAAACTTTTGAGCTCTTTAAACAGGTTAAAATTGGTTCAAAACTGAAATTTTTTGGTCCAAAACTGAAATTTTATTGGGGCATTTAAACAAGTAAAATTGAATAATAGGAATTTCAAACTTTACTTAAACTATGTTTCGATTGTGAGGAAATTTATGCTAGTAACAATTATGTCAGATAATTTTAGCATATTGGCTAACTTAAAAATTTTGGTGTTTAACTAAATAGATATAAAGACTGTGAAAGGAGTTTCTAGGTAATAGGTATAAAAATAAGAAAAAAAAAAAAAGCGTATGGAGCAAGATGTGAATTTTGAGTATTAGTTTCCGTTAGTATTTCTGAAAATTTCCAGAATTGTTACTGATATTTTTAAAGGCAGAAACTTCTAAAGGATAATATTTCATACTGGTATGTTGGTGCTTTTTTTTTTTTTTTTTTTTTGAAGGTTGAATATGATTAATATAATATAATAGAACTTCGAGGATTGCATTAGCAAATATTTATTTTCATGTTTGTACCTAGGAAGATATATAAAAATTTATTATTAAGTTTTTTTTTTTAACATCTTAACATCAAATAAATACTAGTTAGTTGGGTATAGTGAATTTGGATAAAGACGTTAAAAATCGATTGAAAAATTAAATTTAACTGCTTTTAACAATTTTTAAAAATGTTTCTCTAGCGACTTGAAGTAAATCTTTGGGAGGGTTATTAAAGGTTGTTTAATTTCTATGAAGAGTTGCGGTTAGATTACCCAAGCCTTTCTTCTTATCGGTCCGAATTCATCCTACTGACCCTTCAGATAAAATATAATAATAAATGTGTAATATAAATTGTGTCACTTCCTATTTTTTAAACCATAAAAGTTTGAAAAATAATTCAAATGAGCAATAAAAGATTCCGAATTCCAAATTTTCCAGTCACATAGGACAATTCGGAATTGTTTAATCCAAAAAACTAAACCGGTTAAAACTAGTTAAAATATTTAAAAAGATTATATTGTTTCAAACTTTTGAAAAAAGCACTGCTATAACCTCATTGATACAGCACTTGGTAACTATCTGTGAACCTTAAAAAAAATTTATTACAGCCAATAAAGTATATAACCACTAAATGACACCTACTTGTTTCTTTAGATCGTAGAACATAAGCAAATGGAGACCAGTTATCTTGAAGAGACGACTTCCTTTTTCATTGATAAATCTATGGCATGAACCAAAGCAATAGCTTTTATCGCCTTTTATTGGAAAAACCATAACAGCTTAATGGGTTTAGTAGTTCTTTTTTTTTTCTATGCATAAATTTGTAACAAATGTACAAATAAAATTGCACATAATAGATTTTACAGCATTTACAAAAACCACGCAGTATTAAAAAGGATCAATTTTCATGGAATTACAAATCTAATTCACAGATAAACAATAAATAAACAGTTATTATTATGACTATAACTTTATGTCTTTCTTAAACTTTGTGAATTTCAATAATTGTCAATCTTACAGCGAAATTTCATGATGAATTTCAATTTTTCTTGAAAATGAATAACGGTTTCCTCAGATATCACACCTGTTCAGTAAATAACAATTGAATAATTGGTTAATGATTTATAATTGTTCAAAATTGAACAACAGTTATTAACAATTATTACCTAAACTTAATCCACATAGCAATTTTAATTGGAACGAAAAAAAACTAGCGAAAGTACACACAAAATCAATAGTTTTTAGAACTAATAAGTTAAATTTTTAGAACTTGCAAAATTAAGCATTCTTTAAATGTTGCAAAAATAATCAAAAACTGACTTCCAAAATTTGCGTCTTTCAAACAAATTCCAAAAAAGCCGACTTCCAAGCCAAAATACAAAATTCAAATAAATAAAGGCAATGTTTTATTCATATGCTTCTGAGTCACCACCTAAAGAATTTGCATTTATTAACCACCATGCCCCAGGACAAAGACACAAAACTTTTCAAACTTTTTTTACCTTATAAAAATGGATATTAAATAACTGATAATTCAATTACTTTATAAGTCTGTTTTCTTTTAACCATTCAATGACATCGTCATTTGTCCATTTAAGAACATCAGAATCTCTCTCCCTGCTTTCTAAACAAGAAAAAAAATAAAGATAAATTTTTAAAAATGACACAATATAAATTCAATATTTGCTCTTAAACATAAATACATATTTCTAAAAAGGTAATAATTTACCTAAATTAATTATTTAATTTAAATAATTAAATTTAAATAATTAATTTATTTATTTAATTAATTTACAGATAAAAATCATGAATTGTTCTGTTTCACTGATGGGCTAAATGCCTGGGCAGACAAGTTGAAATTCCAGCCTTTAAAATAAATTATATAAAAACATATTCATATCCTATATAGAAACAAAACTTTACCTTGATTTAAATTGTTTGTGTGTATAACAGTTTGTCCCAGCTCTTTTTTAACTCGCTCAACCAGCATTTCTAAACTAAGATTCAGCAAAGAGCTCTGGGAAAAACTGATACCCTTTTGCCAAATTATTTCATCTCCAAGCCAACCATCCACTTTGAAGCAATCCTCTAACATGACCGGTATAACTGGTTTACGAAGAATGCGTGCATAATCTATCTCTACAGTTGAAAATATAAAAATAGAAAAACTGAACAGGAGGAAGACGCCAAAACACCTTTGCATAAAAAATGGTAAACTTAACAATAATTTAATAGTTAAGATAATGTCAAAATCTTGCCATTAGATTTGTTTTTTTTTTTGTAGAATAGTTACTCAAAGCAAATCTTATTTGCAACCTTAGAATAAACCGGGTATGTTCATCTTAGCACCAATTTTTTTGCTGTTTTTGTACTGTCAAATTTAAAATAACGATGCTATTTTGAAAACAACACAATTGACAAAATATCACCGTGAAACAAAACTAACAGTAAATTTTCAGCTGTTTAGTTGTTTGTAAAAATTAGGTATGTAATTCCCAAACAACAAGACTAATGGTCCCTGAACTTCCTTTATTTAAATACAAAATCATCGCATTTTTTCTTCTTTTTTCTAATTTTATCTTAAATAAAACACCTCAGAAAAAAAGTAAACAAGGCTTAATTCTATTAATAATCCATTAAATTATCTTATTCCACTTTAATCTCCGTGGTTTATCTGAGTGCAATTTGAAAACTATCAAATTTTGTTTTAAGATCTGTAAACAAAGGTGACTAAACGGACATATACTTTTATTTCACAATGAATAAAACAATTTCATAATGATATTTCCAGAATGAATAATAGAAATTTTCTTCAGACATCTTTAAACTATTATCTAAAAATTTACTAAAATGAACCTGCCAATCAAATGATTTAACTGAAAAAACACATAAATCATTTTTAACAGGTTAACTGTCAGTCAAAAGAAAACAGAAATTCAAACAAGAAAAATAATTAACGGTTTTAAAGAAAATTTCAGAACTACCTTAATCAGTCCAAAAAAAACTACCATATTTGGGCCCAAGATTGCAAATAAAAGAATTTTAAATAGGTTTTTAATATGGACCAAAAAAAGCCCTCCTTAATCCTCAAACTTCATGAAAAATGTTAAAATATGAAGAAGAATTTTTTGGAAAAATATTCAACAAAAAAAAATGGCCATAGTTGGGTCCAGTACCGAAAAAGGAGAGTTTTTAAAAGCTCTCTATTGTTTTCTAACTTAATGCAAAATTTCAAAAATATATAAAACTTTTTAGGAAAAATTTCAAAAACATAGTTTTCGGATTAACAAACATGGGTGGATGAATTCATGTGACCCTTCGTTTCGTCAAAGTTCCAATTATTAGCTAACTAATTAAGTACAACAACAACACCACCATAAATTTTGGTCTTTATTCACAATACCTGTCATCGTATGAGGTGTCTGAAAATATTTGCGTGTCATTGCTACTATAACGACAGATGCTTGCTCCACGCCTCTTTTGATAATTTCTTGTAATGATCGTTCTTCTGTATCCTGACTCATCCAAACTGTAAATCCCTGTTCGTGCAATACTTCTCGTATAGTGATCACTAACGGTTGAGATTCGTATTCATAGCTGATCATGATGTGATTTTTCCTAGAAGGTATTACCACACGAGTACCTATGAAGAAACATTGTGATATATCTCTAATTTTTTGTTAATTATACCTCAAAGAAAAAAAGCTACTCTCGTTCTTACCTAAACGCAATTTCTGTGCATGAAACCTGTAAATAAGTAAGAATTTATATTTAATGTTGGGCTCACGGTTTGGTCCTGGTGTACTTAGAGCTCTCATTTTAGTGTATATAT
>JAUZNK010078977.1:0-13369 GCA_035046665.1 Euphysa ruthae | reverse complement strand
CGAAGTTGATACTCTCGCTAGGAGTTGAGCATGTATATGTTGCGAGGTTAATCTCAAATGATGTTTTATTTACATATACATAAATATATTTCAATGTTAAATTATATGATATTATTTGCTGACATACATCTCTTTAAAAACTTATTAAATACTTTCTTATACAAAATTTAGATAATTTCAAAATAACATTATTTTCTGAAAAACTAATCCCAAATGTGACTCGATTTTACTTAAATACATTTTTACCAAAACTTCAAGAGCATGGACACTGTATAGCACTATATTGTCATAATGAATATAGCGAGTGCACTATGTTGTCATAACGCGTTATGGTGAGTGCACTATATTTTCATGACGTGTATAGCGAGTGCACGATATTGTCATAATATGTATGGCGAGTGCACTATATTGTCATAATATGTATAGGGAGTGCACTATATTGTCATGACGTGCATGGCAAGTGTACTATATTTTCATAGCGTGTATGGCGAGTGCACCATATTGTCATAACATACATGGCAAGTGCACATAGGACAGTCACTTATGTCCAAACTTGCAATTGAAATACCTGGAACTCTCTAAGAATGATTGGAATGCTTGCTTCATTTGCCAAGTTAGTCATAATTTCGAGCTAAAAAACAAAGAAATAAAAATAATATCCCGTGTTGAAAATATCCCATTTTTTAGAACGAAAAATTGACTTAGACTTTATAACATAGCGATCATTGGAATCTTCAATGAAAAAATTGTAAAAATTTCAAAAAAATTTCAATTTTTTGAGAAATTTCAAGCACCAATGATAACTTCAGGATTTAATAAAGTTAAAATTTATTTATCTTTAAACAAATGCCAGTTAAAAGTAGCAATTGTGAAAACAAACGGGTAAATAAACAAAGTACCAAACAGATAGAACGATTATGTCTATTTTGCTTCAGTACAACCCAATATGATAAACAAATGCTATTTATTGTTCTTTAACAAATGCTCTTCATTTTATAATTTTAACACTCTGCCAATGTAACAAAACGATGCTAACCTTTAACTTCTTGATGTGAGTTGGATCGTCAGTATGTACAAAGAATGACTTTAAATAAGAATCAAACAAACCCTGAAGGAAAAAAAAATAATTTAAAATTTTGAATTTCCTTTACTTATTAAATATTTGTGAGATATAAAGTGGTACGTTTTTAGCAAAACATAAATATTGTTTTTTCTCCACAACAAATCCAGCCAAACGTGTTAATTGGTCCAATGAAATTCATGATTTTTTAGTAAACTACGGTGACTTTTCAACGGTGGTAAGTAACAACGTTGTTGAAGGAAATTCTACGGGAAATAAAATAACTAAATGAAAACATAATTAGTAATTTGGATATATATATTCATTTTCTAGATTCTTGAATGTCTGTTTCTTACAAAACCAGTAATCAAATTCTTAAAAAAAAAAAGATTTCCAGTAAATAAACTATATATAGCTCATTAATTTTTCAAATGCCTACAATGGATTAAAATCACATGCTGATTATCAACCGTATAGTTGAAAATTTGCTAGAAACTCTGACAAGCCAAGTCTCATATTTTTTATAATATTTAATATATTTCACCATAATATTTCAGTATATTGCATTCTATAATATTTTAACGCAATTCGAGAAAAAAAATATATTCCTGAAAATAAAAATGATTTTAGTTAATAAACTATAGCTCATAAACTTTTCGAATAACTGCAATGCATTAAAATCAAGTCTTGATTAGCGTTTTGGCTGTAGCCACATCTATTCGCATATATAGCTAACTCTCATTGTTTGGTGGGTTCGGTGCTGTCTCTTGCTTCTGTTTTTTTTTTCCCCCAAATATATTCTATATTTTAAGTATGGGTTCTAGTGTTTGATCGACAAAACTAAACTATGGTTAACAGTCAAATTCTGTAACCACTGTGCTCGATTACGACCATATGCAGCTATTTCTCTATTTCAACAGTCATAATTGACCCTCCGATCGTAACCGGATTTGCAGCAGATTGACCGCGGCTACCTAACAAATCCCCCCAAGACAAAAACCCCGCAAAATTAGATTTAAAGATAATTTGTAAATATGGAGGTTCAAGATAAAAATACTTGACATAAAAAAAAAAATGATAAAAGTACTTTTGAGTATTCATAGCCACTACTCCTAGTTCACGGTAAAAAAAGAGGAATGGGTCTAGATTAAGGATTCTTTATTCATTTAGCCGATAAGGATTCTTTTTTCTAGAATGAAATAAAAGCATATTTTGAGTCGACTTATAACTAAAGCAAAACTTTGACTATTATGGATAATTATTATGGAAATGTTTTTTACAATATATTAATTTACGATCATGATGATGATACAATATGTTAATCTCAGAATCTATGTACTTAATTGTAACAAAAGAACATTGCATGTGTGTACCTCTAGGTCAAGAATTTTAATTTTAATCTATATAAAAAACAGAGTCTATTCATGATTAGGCTAGGTAATAGCCATAACTTACTGCATGCGCAAACCAGAAAGATAGTAGAATTCTACAGCTTCCTATCAATGGCAAAACATATCGGTGACCAGGCATACTAGTAAAATAGTAAAGTCATAAACACCTGCTTTAGTACCAATACGAGCTATTGACTTTATACTAACTTTTTTTGTATAGTGCACTTCCATCTTTAGCAATTTTCAAAATTAAGATAAATTTTTTTTCAATTTCTTATTTACCAGTTTTAACATGTTAAATAACCAAACATCTCATCTAAAGCAAAAAGCCGAGAACCATCCAACCACTCTGCTACTTGCTTTATTCAAATTAAGTCACATTGCAAAATATGTCCAATTTGAAATTTTCCCAAATTTTTAAAATAATTTCTTTAAAGGATTCTAAAGATGAACTCCAGAAATATGAAAAAAACCAGAAATATCTTGAATAGAAATTAGAAAAACTTTGAGCTTTGTCAAAAAGCTTTATACATAACATTATTGATAATCTCAAAAAAATTTAAACATAAAATTACCAAATTTAACCTGCTTAGAGACCTGAGTACTAAATGGCTATGAAATTCTTAAAATGGCAAACTCCAAACAAAACTCTAAAAATTTGTTCCATTTCATGTTCTTATTTGATCAAAAACCATGATTTAATAGTAACACAAGGGTAACTGTATTTTACTTCTTGTAAGAAAAAACGTTATTATAAATGAAATAATAAGTTTAAAAGCATGAATAAAATTACCTTTCTCTGTAACGATAAAGTGACAATATTGCTGAGAACAACGGTTTGAACTTCCCTAAAAAATAAAATTTTTGATTTAGAAGATATAGCTTTATTTGCTGGACACTTTTCCAAAAATAATACAGCTTTATAGGTTGTCCAACTGTATAGACATTTCTGAAAGGCAGATAGGTTCCCTGAAGTTACATGAAGACCAGGAGAAGGTATAGTCAGCTACCATGAATGAAATATTTTGAATGTTGATACTTGCAATTAAAAATTATCAACCAGATAAGGGTAAATTATTTGGAAGATGTTTCCAATAGATAATAAGCTATGACATTGGCATTTATTATATAATATAATTTATTATATAACACTTTTTTCCTAAAAACAATAAAAAACATACTCTTTGATTCAACTTACGGCCATAAATTAGACGTTACATATTTACCTATGACTTCGTAGAAGCCTTATTAGAGCTTTAACAACGATCCCAACTTCTGAAGAAGGAGCAAGATGATGATATAATTTAGCTACCGACATAATTACCTTTAAAAAAAATTAAATTAGAAATTATTCTAACTTTTTTTAGTTATATGTCCACTTTAAAGCCTTTGTGCTTATTTTAAAGCTTGTGTGCCCATTTTAAAGCCTTTGTGCCTATTTCAAAGCTTGTGTGCCCACTTTAAAGCCTATGTTCCCATTTTGAGGCATTTTATAACTAACTTAGTCATTGTAAACATATAATCAAAACAAAACAATTTACTTCAAAGCTCTATAATTGAATATCATTGTATTATGGAGAAAAAAATTTTGAATAATTTTAAGCTTACAACTAGTATTAACAAGGCATTTTAATTTCTTTTAATAAACAAAAATGAAATATTCTGTTATTTGAATAGAAATTTATCAGTGTTTAAAAATTTGGTTCACC
This sequence comes from Euphysa ruthae, assembly GCA_035046665.1. Classification (NCBI taxonomy): domain Eukaryota; kingdom Metazoa; phylum Cnidaria; class Hydrozoa; order Anthoathecata; family Corymorphidae; genus Euphysa; species Euphysa ruthae. The sequence goes on along the minus strand of JAUZNK010078977.1, from coordinate 9,209 downwards.
AATTTCAGTTTAGTTTAGTTTATAATAAATAATTTCAAGAAACATAGGTCATATAATATAGGAAATGAATGATAATGTGAAATATCAAGATACCAAAAGTTATAATTATCAAGTTTAGATTTTATACAAATTATCTATTTAAAAACTTTAATATAACACAAAGCTTTCTTGTGACAAGATTGATGTTACGTAGAATTTTACTCGATTGATGTTACGCGGTTATAAACATACATGAATTCTCTAATAAAAAAATCAAATATTAATATGAACTATAAAATTGCTTTGAAATACTTATCCTTACAGCAGAATTTCTACTTTGCAATAACGGTCGGCAACATCTCAACAGCATCCGGTGGTCATGATCCATTTCAACAGTGTTTTTTTTATTTTCCTCACTATCTGATTCCCTGTCACTTTTTTCTGATTCTGAGCTAGGATAAAATTTTTGATCACCAGTAGTTACCTATCAAAATTAATAATATTAACATATGTTAATAATATATATAATATATATAATAAATAATATAAATAATATAGTACCAAATAACTTCTACAATGTTTAAGTAGCTAATAATATATCAACAATACTAAATACCCAGTAGTGCTTTATATGAAAATTTACTCCATTTTCCAACAAGATTAATAACTCTCATGAACCATCATTAAAATACAGTAAAAAATATAAAAATGTAAATAAATATAAATATAAAAGTAGTAAATTGAAATTATGATATCCTTTTGCATATGCAAGGCTGCAAATAAGCATTGGTCAACACTCAATTTCCGATAGGATTAGTGGTTTTTCTGTTTCAAATCGTTTTCTTTCGGACAACGTGTTTGGGAGAAATAAAAAAGAGAGGACTGAAAAAAAAAAATTATAATAACCTTGCAGAAACAATACTTGCATTTCTAAAAATAAAGACATTACCACAAAAAGAATAAATAATTTATTTTGTCTACGACTTACATTGTTGTCTTAGCAACTAAGAAGTTTATTTCAATTTAACCTATTAAACTTAAACTAAATTTAACCTAACTCATTAATTATTCATGAACTACAAGTCCTGTCGAAAAATCAAAAACTGCATATAATAACTTTTTTATTTTGATGTATAATTTACAAGCGTGTCACCAAAACTAATATTTAAAATGTTAGTTGGAATAAAAGATATGCTTGATAGACCACCTTCCACATCATAGTGTTTCATTTCTTTTTTTTAACTTACTTTATTTTAGTTTTTCTATAAGGATTTCAGGTATTTTTGAAACTTTATACTTTACATTTCATTTGATCTTTTTAAACTGTCTTACTTAACTGTAAGTATATAAACGTATTTGTTTTGTTTTTTAATCTTAACGTTATTGAATAATTATCTATGATCAGCAGGTTTATTTTAAATTTAATTATTGTACTATTGTTCTTCTTTCCATCACCTAATTTTAAATTTTAAATTACAGCTCATTTCTCAGAAATACGATTTTTTACAGAGTGCAGAAAAGGTTCAGACTCCACTACCATGATTAAAATAAAACAAAAATATATTGTACAAAAAGTTAAAAAAGAATATTTCATTGACACAAAAAAACATCACTTGAGCATTTTAAACTTTTTACTTGTTGATTTTATTATAAACAAGTTTTTATAATCTTATTGAGATGCATGTTTTTTTGTCCGTTTACTGTACTGCTAGAGGTAGAATAAAAGTGTGTTTATTTTACTTAAATAACAACTTATAGATTGGTGAATAATCAAAACGTCTTTTTCTTTAGTAAAAAATCTAGAACAAATTATAGTTGATACATATATGCCACTCCACTCAATTCAAATTAGTGTCATAATCGTAACAAGCAAACTTTTGGCAAAAGATCACCTCACATAACCACTTGTATAAAAAGGAGGAGGGTGATTAATCTGATAAAACAATCGCGTTTAACACTATTAAATAATTATTATAACACCCAAAATAAAGGGAGAAAATGATTAAATAGTTTGAGTGAGACTTTATAGTTACTCATGTTTATTTAATAATTGAGTATCCAAGGTTTTTAAAGACAGTTAAACCACAAATATATAATATATAATATATATATATAAATATATGTATTTATGTGAAATAAAGCATTCATAGAAATGCATAATTAACCCTACAAAAGATGCTGCTAATAAAGAGTGTGAATTTTATTATATCAATAAACTGATAAGCAAGTAATTTTAATTGGAACAAAGACAAAGAAAAATATACAAACATAAATTTAACTGCTTGCTTACGATAAATTTTAAACATTGCATTGAATTTTTTTTGATGAAAAATTCTATTATTAATAGGAAGAGTATTTTGTGTACAAATTTATATCAGAATCATCGAACCATAAAACTTGTGCAACTCTTCCATTAAAGGAAGAGGTTAACTTTAAGCTACGAATACTTTAATGTGAAACTTGCAGTTAATGAAATAAGAATGCAAATTTCCATGATATTTTTATGTGTACTTCTAGAAAAATATTTTGGGACTTCTGTACGATAGATTATCACATATGTCCGATAGATTTCAGCTTGTGCCGAACGTCATGTCCGAAAGGTTTTAAATAGTTAGTTGCAGCCCTGATATGTTATAAAGAACTTGAAAACCCCGCAGCATATTTTTCATTTCATTAAAAAACAGTCGTTGATTCTCAAATCATAATCATTTTAAAGCAGTCAAATAATTAATTTTTGATATTTAGAAACACTATCTTAGAGAAATAACAAAGCAATAATAATAGATAACTCCACACAATCGTATTGCGTTATTTATCTATAGCTTATTTTTATTACCAGTGCGGTAAAATTTTTATTCATACAAAAAACAATAGATAAATCATTATTTCCATATTTTCCTTGAAATTAGCATTGTAAGATTTGTATTATAACATTTTAAATTTCTTCTCACCAGGATAATTGTGACAACGCAAAGATAATGGCTATACGTTTTTCACACTACTTTAGCTGCCATTTTAACAATCCCAGCATTAAGCCTAATCTTCTAATATATGCATATATTTAAGTCAAAGAGAGTAGACCAAATATACAAAATTTAGTGAACTACCACTAACTGTATTTCTACAACACAAGCTTTTTCATTTTAAAAATTAATATTACTATTATAACTACTATTATTGGTATTTTCATTAATAGCTACATTAGTCATACAAACCACACAAATCTACGAAGGTCACTTGAGCAGAAATTTTATAAATTTTAAAACTGATAATATAAATATTCACATACAAAGAAAATTGAATTGGATTTATAGGTTTAATTCAAAAAAAACTTTAAAAATGAAAAAAAATTAATTACATAAAAATATAAGAAATTGTGACCTAAAAGGAGAGCATTAGCTGCATGCAATACTCACAGAATTTTTGTTGGGATCAACAAATTGTGTTCTAGAGTATCGAACAAGCATATTTATGATAGCCACTTGCCCCCATTCATCTATATCGATCAACATGGTGCATAGCTTCCGAAAGTTCTTATGAATAAGGTCGATGCGTTCCGGACACACTTGCTCAAACGCAATAACAGTACTACCAGCAACAAGCTAAATAAGAGAATTTCAAAGATGATTTTATATTGAACAATTTCAGTTATTAAATGATAACTGATCTTTTTAAACATGAAATCCACTACTTAGGTATAAAAAGATAAAAGCAAACATGAAAAATACTACTTAGGATTAACAAGAAAAAAGCATATTAGGAAATGTGTAATTTATAACTAACACTTCTGTGTTCTATGGCTGTTCTATGGATGTTTCAATTTCTTACAAGTAAATTGGTTAAACTCCAAAAATTTAAATAATTTCCAAAAATGTTAACCAAAAATAACTTAATATCAAAATATTGGATTGATTATTTATTATTATTATTTATTTTAAATATATATTTTTTGTTATGAAATTCTAAAAAGTTTTGCTTTGTATTTTCAGAAAATAATCTGTTTCGTAGATGCCCCTTGCTTTCTGTAACCAAAACAACCACAAAATATTTTAAATTTAACCAAATGAAAATGGTATTAATTAATATCATGGATTGGCACATTCTTTTGCTTTGAGATGAGAATCTTTTGTTTGGCATATAATTTATTTAGTAAATAAATTATATACAAGGTCTTCTATGATTGCTTCATATAAAGTGTATAATACAATTTATAATAAAATTTGAGTTGAAAAAAAATGTAAATTTACTTAAAAAGGGGGAAAATATAAGCAAGAACAATTTTACAAAAAATAGGAAAGCCTTAAATTTCTTTTGTTGATAAAAAATTTGAAAAGGATGGATGATCTGCCTTTTAAATATAAGTTTAAAATCTTACAGTTGTTTTATCTTGCAACAACTTTTCAATGATCTCAATAAGCGGCTCTTTTTGTTCAGGATCCATGCTAAAAGAAATTAACCTCAATATAAATATAAATACAATATATGATAAAGTAACCCCAGAGTCTGAATTCACCTTGGCAATCTGCAATTACCAGTGATTGCTGAAGAACGTTAGTTTTGTTTCAGGAAAAAAAACTTGTTTTTGTTACTTTTTTACGAACTGGCGACATATTATAGAAAACAAATCTCAAAACTAAATTTTCAGTAAGAACACTCCTCTAATCTATTTAATGGAGATTTTGCGTATTTAAATCAAGAGAATCTGTGCTGGAGATTGGAGATACAAGACAAAAGATATAAACCTCTTGATTTCTGTTAATTTAAGTTCTTCAAATAATTAATCTTTTTTTTAAATTAAAACTAAATTATGATTCTGCAAAACTGATAGAAAAATAAAAATGATAAAATTTTGTTTCAAAATTACGAAATACTCTGCCCTCGCAATCAGAGGAAAAGACCCTCGGCAAAAAAAAATTTAAGACAGCAGTTTTTTTTTTTTTCATTTTTTTTTTTCATTCTTAACTTATTGAATCTATCTGAATAAACTAAAGAAAAAGAAATTATCAAATAATTGATAGTTTCTCCGAAAACAAAAAGCCTGGTTGCTAATTACCTGCCACTAGATGCATTTTTAGCTATATATTTTTAGTTATATTTTATATATTACAAAGTACTTATTTATTTCCTTTTTCAAAAGCAAGGCCTCTCTGGGAGAGACGCTCAAACAAAGTTTTGACTAAGTGTCTTGTTTCATCTTCAAAATTTATCAAATCGAAAGTCCAATACAATTTATTCTTTCAATTTACATTACTGATTAATAAATATTAATATTAATATATATATATATAATATTTATTAATATATTAATAAATACTGTAATGCCTGCCCCCTGTTGCAATGAATTATATCTCGGCTAGGATCTGTGCTTTGGTATGGTCACTGGTTCCTACGGGAATAAATAACTTGTGGCAAAGTAAAAGTTGGTTATTTCGTTATTGCGGCTACTTTAACACGTCAGGTCATGAGGGGTAAACTGTTCCAAAAATTAAACAAATAATAACTTGAAATATAGCAATATAACAAAGCAAAATTACTACTTGACTAATTACAGAGATTTCATAAATCGCCCGCGTAACTAAAATTTTCCTATGGAATATAAAGTCATCTTATATTTATATCTAGGAAAGCAAATTTTTTTTTATAACAAATCTTTGATATTGCTGAGGCGATTCTGTGTTTTGTTAAGGCAGATGTTAATTACGTCGACAATATGTTGGCGAGGCACATTTTTCCTAATTCAAAGGGCTGATGAGTATATTACAAAAAATACAACAGTAAATTATTTTTTCTAAATAAATATCAGTTTTGAAGCCGCAATTATGGATTTTTAACCATATCTAAAATTTCTCAAAGCTGAAAAGGTGGCAACATGTCTTAAATATGGTTTCATATGAGACTCAATAACTATTTCAACAAATAAAAAATTCAATTTGATATTTATTGACAAGTTACATTATACATATACGCTCCTAGACAGATTAGTTTGGATTATAGAGATTCAACTAAGATTTGATGTCATAAATATAATAACTTTTGCGGGTACTTATAAGATAGTATATGTCTAAAAAAGGCACTTTAGTAATCACTGGATTCCAGGAAAATCTATTTTATGAAAATCTCCAACAAAATGACACCAAATAATGAATAAATAAATACTTAGTTCCTCAAACACATCAACCAAAATATTTTCATCACAGTGTAAAAAAAATAAACATTAGAAAAATGAACATTTTGAAAAATGAAATGTTTCAGTAGTTTACACGTTGGGAAAATTAAGTCAAAATGTTGACTGGATTGATAGGCTTCACATTCACCAATCTTGGACCAGATTAATGTTTTCCATAGGCAAGTCATGAATTTAACCTTGACATCTGTTATATATTTGATAAAAAGATGTTTGCTATAACTATGGACCAATAAACAAACTTTCGAATATTTTTTAAAACTGCAAAAAATATCAGCATTTACTAAACAGAAATTTATATGCAAAATATAAAAACTTAAAAAATTTTAAAAAAATTAAATTGAAATTCAAACTGTTTATTTTAGGCTAGTTCCCCTTATGGTCATTTCATGCAAAACATCAAAAAAGGCTAATCAATGAACTCTAAGAAATTTAATTTAGGCTCAAAATGACCGTGTTTGAACATAGTACCAATTAAATGAGAATTTTTTCAAAAATCTATAGCCTCCTCTTTACTGACATTAAACTGTTGTGAAATATTTCAGAAAAAAATAATGATCGGTTAGAGAGAAAAAGTATTACAGATGGATGGACATCAATGATTGTATTTATAGCATTATCTTGGCTTAGCCAGGAATCCATCTCTTCATGCTAACTATCTTTGATAACAGGAAAGAAAAAAAAACATAGCAGTATGCAAAAAAATCTTGAAAATAGAAAGCATAAAAATTTGTTGATTTATAAAAGTAGCAATAATTATAAAAAAAAAATTTAATTTCTTAAGGGGATATTCTCGTAACTCACCTCTTTAACAGTATGTTTCGTTTTGGCATAGAGAAACGTCTTATACAAACTTTAGTGTACCTCATTTCTAATTTACTCAATAACTTTAGTAGACTAAGTAAGAAAATAATAAGCTCACCTATATAATTTAGGTATAGCGTTAGCCGCGGTCTTTCTTACATAAGGAGACATATCAGTGATAGCTTCTTTCAATGATAGCATCATTATTGGTACAATAACTGGTACACGAATACTTGATAAAACACGAAGTGCACTTGCACGTATCAACTGGTTGGGATCCTAAAACAAGGATCAACTCATGTTTCAAGTATAATATGCAAGGTGACGTAATGTAAGATTTTTTTTTAATTATAAAACTTAAAATAAAATTTTAAAAGAACAAGCTAAGAATTATGTCTTAAATACCACACTTCAGTCCCTTGTTATGCATTTCTTATGTATGCCGTAGAGAGCAAAATAAATTTATTATGAATTCTAAAAAACACTTTAAACAATTTTAAAATAAAAATAAACTGCAACCAAGGTCTTCCCTCTTAAAAATACTAGCTAACATATGCTTTCAAAAAAACTTCAAGCTTGTTGATATTATCTATCCTTATCAGTTCTTTAGGTGGTGAATTGTATGTAGAACCCATGAATTAACAGAGCTTTTGGTATATTCTATTCACACTTTAGGTAACCCAATATCATATTTTGTGATAATTTCATGAGATGACAGCAGAGAATAGCTATTGAAAAGGTTCTTTTGACAATTCTTCTTCACAATGTTACACGAGTTCTTTTTTTATAACACTTTCAATTTTATCGAAGATGATGGAATTCCCAGTAATTTACAATGGTCAGTTTTTAAATGATGTAAATCATACAAGTTGTCTTAGTGTAATCATTAGATTACATAAACAGCTCTACTCAAGTATAGATATGATCATCTTGTGTTGTATATTTTGTGGTAGCAAAAGTTTTTTTCAGAACTGTTTTTTTTTATTCCTCTCAAAAAAGTTATTCACTTGAAATGATGGCTATAAAATATAGTCAATGTATTCTTATCAAGTGGGTGAATAGATAAAATTTCAAAATTATTTTAATAATATAACTGCAATATTTTTCTATTGCAGTCTAGCTTCAGGTCTTTAGGAGTTTTTGAGAATCCTTTACCAGCACTAAATAACATTCTTTCTGTTTGCTTTTTCAAATAGGCTTCAAATAATTTAAGTATAATTTGAGGGAAAATATGAGCAAACAAATCGAAAAAACCATTAAAACAAATTTTTTAACAAAGAAATCTGATACATTAACTTAAAATAAGAATAAAATTTAACACGGCAAGCATCTATAGTCCTTTTATTATTTCAAAAAATTTCTGCTTTGAATTAGAAACACATTTCATTTCTCTTTAATAGGATAATAATCCACTCAAAATTTTCAAACTCCAATAAATAACAAAAATTATAAACTCTACTAAAATGTTTTGAGTCTGTTGTTTTGATAATTTCTTGTTTATTAAATTATAATTCTAAACTCTAAAGCGCTGAATGCAAGAGACTGAAAATAAATCTAAAATTTAATCACTATGAAAAATCAAACTACAAATTCAGAACATTTGTAACGAATGTAGCTACAGTTTTCCAAACCTTCAAAAATGACTGGGATTGCAGCTTTGAACGTGCATATATGTATATATGCACATACATAAATATTTTTTCAGGCAAGCTGCCACATTTTGTTGACACCTACTTTGTCATATTGTTAAAGGTTGAATAATTAACTTTTACTTAAGTCCAAAGAGCTTATTTCTGGATTATCCTTCTACTTTGCTAAGCAACTTCTGTATTACTGAGGAACGATTCAGCAAAAAATTAAAAGGTTTTTGCACTCAGTGTGATCACAAGTGAACAATCTTAACACTTTCAATCTATTTATAGCAATAACTTACAATTTTTTAGTTTCTCTCTATCAATTTCCCTAACATGTTCATGAAAAATAAGCAATATTTAAGTTTCTCCAAATGTTTGGTCAAGCATCAGGCTCTCTGAATCTGTACTTCGCCAAAACCGTAATCACTGAAATTCACCCCACAAGTAAAAATATATGCTGTAAATAATCAAAGTTAGCCTAAACAAACCTTGAGTCCTCTTTGAAATGTTGCAATTGATAGCAATGCAAGATCTTGCTGTTCCTCCGCATAACGTACCAGATATACATATACCAACTTTTTTACCTAATATACAACCAAATATTTATA
>JAUZNK010078966.1:0-13369 GCA_035046665.1 Euphysa ruthae | reverse complement strand
CATATATATACATATATATCACTTGTGCTCATCCGTTACCAAATTTCACTCAATGTAAACTGTAGCTGTTTTTTGAAATGATCATTTTGTCCAATTTAGCTGACTCCCTAAAAATTTTCAGACCATCTATTGCAATAAGCACAATGTAATTTTAAGTTTTTCAGGGTGCTTATAAGCTTTAAAAAGAAGAGCATATTTTTTGCTTAAATATTTCTTAAATACATAAAACATCCTCTTTAATGGTTCCTTTAACTTTTTATCATTTAATAATAAAAACCAGTTGATGTTGACAGAAGCAGTAAGACAGTTTATTCATGATATAATTTAAAAATTTGTTGTTTTGAGGTGTCGTTATGTGTAATGGTTTAAATTTTCTAGAGAGAATATATAACTGGAGCATTTTATATTCTAGTGGCAATTGTTTTAAATACATTAGGTTCCTTATAATGTACAGGAACTTTCTTTATCCCTGATATTGCTGGCTTAAGTTTGTTTGGACATTTTCTAAATAATTAAATCGTTTAATTATAGAAGAGTATTTTGATAAAAAATAAAATGGATGAAGAGAAATTGTCTGCAGATGAGGAAGAAAGGGAAAAATTGTCAAGTAAAATCTCTGAAAATGAGCAAATTGACATTCTGCTGGCAGAAAAACGACGATTAGAAAATATTGTGAACGATAAAGACGATGTTTTGAGGAAATTGAATCTTGTAAAAACCTATCGAGCTAAGGTTGATGATTGATTTTGATTGTGAAATCCTAAGCGAGAAATACATGTTGGAAGGGGTGATACATGTTGGAAAGGGTAATACATGTTGGAAGGGGTAACACATGTTCGAAGTGATAATACATGTTGGAAGGGGTAATACATGTTGGAAGGGGTAATACATTATGAAAGGGGTAATACATGTTGGAAGGGTTAATACATGTTGGAAGGGGTAATACATGTTGAAAGGGGCAATACATGTTGGAAGGGTTAATACATGTTGGAAGGGGTAATAAATGTTGGAAAGGGTAATAAATTTCTACCCTGAAAATATTGGTATTCGTTGTTATATATTTAAGTCAGAAACAATGAAAATTACTTTTTTAGAAGTCTGGGAAATAGTGGCCATTTTTTGTCAGCCTTGAAAATTGTTTTTGTTATTTACTTGAAAGTTCTTGTTTTTTTTTTTTTTTTTCAATTTTGTTAGAAATTTTGTGCTAATTATGTCATTCCCATGAATAAAAATTCATTTACCAATAATAAATGCTTATTCCCACAAAATTAAACCTTTTTCTTTGGGATAAAAAATTCTTTATGCACATGTGTAATATTACTTATCAGCCGAGATTCTTTCTTTCAATAAGGAAGTAATTTATCCATAGCGGAAATTTTTTTTGACTAATTTTTATCGAATTTTAATTGAAAGTGGTTTATTTATTACAAAATATTTAGGAAGTCACGTGTTAAACATAAAATTTATATTTTTTTCTGTTTACAATAGAATAACTTAAATCGTACAAGAGATCTGGTAACGAAGTGGCGTATTGCTGCCCAGGATGCGGTGGAAAGGCTTTTCCTCAAAGTTAATATGGACAAGAAGCCCACTATGCTTGAGTTTCTTTCAATTATGAATATTGATGCTGAGCTTATTCATTACGATGCAGAAAGTGATACATTTTATTGACCGCTCTTAAACTAGCAACTAAGCAGAGATTTTAATTTATTTTAATTGTTCCCAGTTGCATCCCTAAAATGGTGTAAAGCGAGACTTTACGAGCATCATTATTGATTTTTAATAGTAACAATGATTTATGTAAATAATTATTTTTAAGAGGGTTTTTTCACCCAGAATGTTTTACATTCAATTGGTGTGATTGCTTCGACTAAGATTTACCACTGTTGTAGTACCTCAACTCGTTCCTAGATTTCATTAAAAATCCAGACAGATCTAGCAAAAATATTTTTGTGTAGGAATAACTTTTTAGCAAAATCTGATTTTTTAGATTTAACCATTTTTTTTTTTTTTTGTATATAAGTGAACAAATAAATGTTTTGCTGCTCATTGAACAAGTATAACGCTCTGCTTGCGTGGATATATTTTTGCAAATATACCTAACAAATTGTAGAAATGTCCATACACACAACTATCACGAGAGAAAAAAAATTAAAGACGAACGTTATCTCTGCAGATAGCATATGCACATTTTGTGTAATCCAAGCATGAAAAAAGAAATGCGTAAAGTAACTTTCAAAAAGTACTTCAAAAGTAGCATCTGCATTTTGTTCTTGTCCTCCTAGTAATAGCTGGTATTGCGATCAATTCTTGGAATTAGCTGATTACTCATTACAACTTGTCAAGAAAAAAACATCTTAAAACGCCCCAATTATGAATTTAAGTGTAGAAAAAGAAAGCCACAAAAGTGGTGTTCAATTTACACTGTATGATCAGAGATTATTTTTTGACGAGGGTAGTATGATGATGTCGAGGAACAAACTTATTAATGAAGATTACATAATTGGCTTCGCTCATGTTGTACCAACATTGCCAGATTGTACAAAAGTTCACACACGTTTTGGGAAATTTCTTGAATTTCCATTATGCATTTGCAAATATTTGAGTCAGTTTTTGAAATTTTATCAACAGTTTCACATTCATATAAATCAGTTATCTTCGAACCAAAAATTTACTTTGAAAACCTGCCCCAACAAGACTGGATAACAAATACGTCAATATTCAAGATCATTTGGAACTTTCTGAAAAAACTGACTATATAAATACAATAAAAGTATCTGGTATAACTTTTTCGAAAGCTCTTTAAAGTAGAAAGGTTTTCAAATTTTGAATGGATTTTACTTGAAAAGCAGAATAAGTTCAAGTAAAACTAATTTTGAATCACAGTGTCAACACAAAAATCAAAAACAACCAACTGAAAATTTTTACACGATGCTCTTAAATATGGAAAGTATTTAGAGCCAGTAGCTCGAGAAACATATAATGAAATACAAATTTAAGCAATGTTTAAACTAAAAAAAACTGGAATAGTTATTCAACGAAAACTGAGCGAGCAGCAAAACCCGAATCGAACAATGTAATTTTTTTATTATAAATAAAATTTCCGTGGTCTAAACGAAATGAAACACCAAAAGAAATTGTTGCCGTTAAATCGTTTTATGTTGAATTAGGCAATGGAGTACCAATGTTAAAAAAAAAAAAAAAAACATGCAAATGGTTGCTATAAACAAATTTAGATTGCCCTTGGTTTTATAACAACCTTAGAATTTTGATTTATATATAAAAAAGAGGTTTTTAAATAAATAAAAACATCTCATAGAGAAAAGTTCTTTAACAAAAAATATATCGGAATCTTATGATTACAAATTTGTCACGGTCCGCCTCGTTATATGAGGCAACGTTGCGTAGTTGGCATTCGGAATAGGTTTATTATTGAACAACTGATGCTTAGTAAAGCTTTGAACAAATGTTTTTGTAGAGTGATTTTATTTCAGCAAATAATGCTCAACCAATAATCTTTTTTTTCACGTTGGTAAAATTACAAAAATATACTTACTTTACATATAAACCCTAATATAAACCAATCAATTTTTTTTGCTTATTTAGTTTTTCTTATATAATAAAAAGCTTTAAAAAGAAGTGCATGGAGTATTTTTAGCTGAGAATAGCACTAAATTCATCTCATTCCTCATAGAACATTACTCCCACGTTGGTTCTGCATTAATTTTGTTAACTGATTTAAAGGTTTCAATCATTACGAACTGTAGATGTTTTGCATGGATACACTGTATTTTCCAATTGTAATAATTCATCAAAACGTAAATTATGGTTCTGATAGATTGCTCTAGGCGCACGTTTTTGAACTTTATGAATCAGTTGGTATAATTTGAATTAAATGATAACTCAAGAATATAACTATTTGCAAGGATCCTAGCTTTATTAGCATTCATATGGTTCTTCATTTTAGTTGAGCAAGATATTTTATTATTGGCTATAATATAAATATTTTGAATATGTTCAAAAAATATTCATGTAAGATCTATCGTGACTCCTAATAACATAACTCGTTTCTTTTCAACACCAAAAATGTTAAATATACTATTGCATGGATCTTTAGCACCTAAAAACATAGTTTGGACCTTTGTTGCGTTAACAACAATGGAAGTATTACAGAACTAGTTTTGGAGTCTATATATATATAGCTGTGTCTGTTAAAAACGCATTTTTTGACTTTTGTTTGAAATTCATAACATCATTGAAAATAAAAAAATAACAGAAAAAAGAAATTAATAAATATCATTGTCTTTTTTTTTTTCGTTTTAGCTTTTCCTTTTCTTATTTCTAACGTCCTCTTACTTTATGTAATACTTATTCAAAATATATTAGAATCTTAAGTTTTTTAACTTCTTATGTTAACATTATCTGCCCATATTGAATCTATTCCAGACCTTGTACAATAGAATATAGAAAACCTTTCAAAAGCAAATATGGGTACCATTTTGGCAGAAGGGACTAGATTTCATCAATCTCAGTGTAAATATCATGTTAAAGAATTTATTTCTATCTTTGGTCTAATCCAACTACTAGGTATCCTACAAGAGAAATGTTTCTCTTAAACTATTAAAACAGAAATAAAAACAATTTTTACTCAAATAAACTTACTGAAAATATAGGCGGAGCTAATGATTTTTAGAAATCAATGAAAGATATAGGAATTACAAAATCAACAAAAAATTCGATTGAGAGGACTCAATCAAATTTTTGCATAAAACAAAGTAATAAGAATTTTTCGGAAGTTTTTCTACCTAATTTCTTGAATTTTTTTCCTAAAGCATCAAATATTTGTAACAGTGAAACAACTTTCCGGCAATTTCAGAAAAACAATAGCTGTTAAATAATTCATAAAAATAAATTCACGCTAGCAAAACACTATTTGATTCACTGATTCGTAAAAATAAATCCACGCAAACAAGCCATTAGTTATTCAATGATTGACGAAAATAAATCCACACCAGCAGAGCATTATTTTCTCAAAGGTTAGCAAAAATAAATCCACTTTTCAAAGCTTTTGAAAACCATGTCTCATACACACACATCTGGTTTGTGATTTCATAAATACTTCCATGAACAAATGCGTCTTCCCAGATCAGTTGAAATAGTCTATGTTGTTCCTGTCCAAAAAAAGGGGATACCACAGATAAAGGTAATTATCGTTCCACCAGTATCTTGCCTGCTGTTTTTAAAGTGTTTGAAAAGATTTTTTTGAGAATAAATTTTCTCCCCTTCTTTGTTGTTTCCAGAAAAGCTTTTCTACTCAACACTCTTTGTTTTGTCTTCTTCAGAACTGGCAAAAATGTCTTGATTGAAAAGGATTTTTATGTACGATTCTAATTGAATTTTCTAATGCGTACGGCTACATATCTCACGATTTTCCCCTCGCTAAATTTGCTATATACGAATTTATACATATCTCACGATATAACAGAAGAGCTGAAAGCACACATGATTATCAAGAGAAGACACACAGTATTCATTTGATTTGATTAATAGTGCAATTACTTATTACAATAGAGATGGTGAGAATTTTACAATTTTGTCAGCAGTGATGATTATTTTAAAACTTATGCATAAAAGCCAGTCTTCTCGTTGGTTATGAATTTTTAAATCATTTTCTAGCGCATATCAGTAATCTATCAACATCAATAAGGTACCTAAAAAATTCTTTGATAGAGAAAGTCTTATTGATTGTTTAAGCGAATATTTCTTTGGCACTTTTATCGATGAACTTTTAGTTCAAAGAGATACCAAACAAATTTTACACAAAAATTCGTCGTGGATTTTGGAATGTTTTATTTGATATTATTGCAATTTTTACTAAAGTTGAAATAGCTGTTAAAAAATCATTTTTTGAAAAAATTTGACAGTAAGCCAATGGTTCATGAGTTACTTCAAAGTGTTGTGTTTTCATGTTTCACTAAGGTATCTAATGAAATAAAATAAAATTTTCTAAAATATTTTTATGCCTTTGTGTATATATGTCAGATCTTTTTCTTGTGTTAAAAACAAAAGAAGTACACAAATTACAAGCAAACAAATGCAAAGTTAACTTTATACAAGATGAAACGAGAAATCATCATCTCTGTCAAAAAACAGCTATGATTACCCTACAAAATGGCTGTTTTATGACTACAATTTCAAGAAAAACATTATTTTATTCATCAAAAATCATAAATTACATCATTTGTGAATGTTTTCAACTCCATGAATAACAAATACAAAAACATGAAAATGTCTAAACTAATTACAAAAACATGAAAAAAGTCACCGTTTTGTTGTTATTACTCCATTTTATTTGTGAATAGAGGCGCACCTGTAATGGTTGAGAATTTTTATAAAATTCTCATAAGATTTCTAGTATTTTGTTTTGTTTTACAATAAATTCTTCTAATTTTTCATTTACTCCCAAAATCTTCTAGATATCCTAAATTTAATCTGTAATAAAAGTGTCAATTCTGTAAACAATGTAGCTAGTTTGATTTTATGGAATAAGCTCCTTGAATATTAAAGCTACCGAAACAGATTGGTGGGATTAAAATGTCTATACATCATTAAGTTGCGTAAATATCTCGAACGTGATTTGTCAATCGCTAGAGCAGATGAGGAAATTGAATAGTCCATTGATTTAAACGGGTTTTTTTTTAATTATTGCATTTGAGTATATAATCATGAGTGTTTCGTACATTTAAACAATTGAAGAAATCGTTAAACCTGTCACAATATATGGCAATTTCAACTGCATCATTTCAACCATAAGCTTTTAAGGCTGTACTCACCGACTCACCTAATACTTAACTTAATACTTGTGGAGTTAATTTGAAGTTCATATGGTGTCAAACTAATGTGTTCTACTATTGATTTAGAGCATAACGCAAAATATGTTTTCATAAAATAAATTTATCACTGCTCCACATATATCTTACCTCGAACTGCACCTGAATGAAATAAACAGTTGCTTGCTGTTTTCATCAGATTTCATCATAAACTGCTTGAGATTTACTAGCAAGATTTAAGCTATAGTAAATTATCGTAGAGTGGTAAAGAAGTCACTATTTTGACGATTCGTGATATTTTTGTTTCTCTTCCAAAAACAACTTCATGAAGAGTTTAAGACGCACCATAAGCAACAATATTACTAAACACGGAAATATAATATCAGCTTTGAAATATAATACTATTTTTGCATATTTTTCTATCTTCTTAACATATAAAATTATTTGTATATAAAACTATTTTTCTTATGTACAAACTATCTTTTAAAATAAAAAACTATCTTTCAGAATATAAATAACTCTGTTTTTAAAATATTTTTGTGCAAAAAAACTGCCGAAAATACAATTTCTGTTCTATCATAAGAATTTGCATGTGTCTTGAATTTATAATACTATCTTTTCATATAAAACTTCCAAGTCTTATAATCAGAGACTTTTAGTCTCTGACTGAGACTTTGTTTACCCCACCCCCTAGGGAGCATTTCACATACAATTTTCCCCCTATTCCCAGGGCAATTGACAATGAAAATGCTAATAACAAAAACTGAAAACGAAGATTTAGCCTTGATTACTGATATATATGTGCAAAAATTAGTTTACTAGAACAATTACTTGCATATTTTTTAGTAAATAACTTTTAAATATATTTTATCATAGATTGACAAGCATATTTTAAGCTTACATAGCGCTGTTGTAAAACCTTACAATAATAACACCTGGATATTTGACTTTATTGTAATTAGTCCTATTATTTGCTTTACCTAACATTTAAAATATTACCCTGCTATTACTGGTCATTCGGAAACAAATGTAATCATAATATATCTAAATAAATAAATAATAATCCCATGTAAAATCTGTCATATTTCATTGCAACCTACATTCATTATAATGTTTCTAAATGGAAATTTAAATTCCAATGGGTGTGGGCTATATTTAAAAAGTGAAAGCCCTGGGGTTGGGAAAAATATTCCAGTGAAACCCAATGGAATAAATCAAAGTCTTAGGTTTTTTCGAGCTTCGTTGACGTTGAGTTGAGTAATGTCATAATGTTTCTTGCAAATATATATAAAGATTTATTTTCGATTTGGGATTTCAAGCAAGCATCTAATACAGATCTTATATTTATAAACATTTTTTAAATTTCGAACTAAACTCCTTTACTGTTTCGAGAAGTATCACAGCTTAAAATAAAATAGTAAGTATAATTTTTATCCTTGAAACTTTCTTCACCACTACAGAAAAATCTTCATATGCTTAAACGAAGTTGATTTTCGTGAATATTTTATCACCGTAATATTCAAGATGGAATTTGTTAGCAACCAATTTAGCTTTTTTATTGATTATAGAGAGAAGGTATTTGGAAAAGCTTTATATTTCGGCTATGCTTTTTGAAGACGCCAAAACACTGATGGCCTTTTTCAAGGTTCGATGAATTATGACAGGAAGGCGCTTTTGGAAGAATTTCATAACTTAGGAGCAAATTCTGCATGAGCATTTTAATATAGAAATGATTGACATCAAATTTTCTATGACGACTATACAATAGCTTTAAAGAAATCCTTCAGGAAGATTCTAAGTAATCAATCTAAAACTGCTTAGCGGTGATAGAATGAACTTAATTTTAATAATGTATTTCTTTCTGTCAAAAATCGCACAACATTAAGAAGAAAATCCAGGATGTTATCTATGAACCGTAAATTGTTTCAAATTACAATGTAATGTATTCATCTTCAATATCAAGTGAGCTTCTTTATAAAATATTACATGCTTTTATAGCAAATAGAAAAATAATTTATTCATGACGAGAATTTTTAATTTATATATTCATTCAAACCTTTGTTGATGATTAAAAAAAACCTGAACAAAAAATATTTTCTGGAGAATATTCAATTGATTTTGTAATATATACTTGTTTTTTTTTTTTTTTTTTTTTTTTTATCAAATTACTCAATGAAAGCAGTAGGTACTCTAAATTACACGCGTACAACACCAATGCTAAACTAGATTATATTCAGATATATAGTTTTTAAATCAAGTTAAAAAATGAATTTTTTTATTTTGAAATAGTACACGCGAAAAAACACAGAAATGAAAATAAAGAAATGAGAAATACTAATAAGAAGATACCAGTTTCAAAAAATACTGAACGAACTCGATCACCAATCTCGCGATCTAAAGAAAGAGAAAATACAAGAAAGAAATTGCTCTTAAAACGTCAACCAGATTTGGGATTTGGATTTAGTATACGAGGTGGAAAGGAACATGGCACAGGAATTTTTATTTCAAGTATTAGCAAGTTTTCAGATGCGTTTAATCAAGGTCTGAAAGTTGGGGATCAGATTTTACAAATAAATCGACAAGTGTTTAGCAATGCTACTCACGGACAAGCTGTTAAAGTGAGTCTATTTCGTGGAATATGAACCTCATTTAACCTTATATAGACCGTAAATGTTCGACTCAGCTCAATTTAATTTTGATATGTTGGCGATATATTAGAAAAGTAAAAAGTAGTTTATAAATTTCGCTTTTGCTCACATCACATTAATAAATAGCTCGGCATTAAATAATAAGAGCACACTATAGTTTAGCCCATTTTGACTAATAAGGCCCAGGGAACTTATTTTGATATTTATAGACAGCTAATTTTTGGTTCAAACCTTTCTGGTAACCATCTCACTAAGGTAAGTTAGGTAACAACCTATTTTTGGTTCAAACCTTTCTGGTAACCATCTCACTAAGGTAAGTTAGGTAACAACCTATTTTAGTGAAAAAAGTTAACCTAAAAAGTTAACGTACCTTAATTTGATAAAGATGATGGAAAGTTGACATTAATAAGTATTTTCAATATTTGTTTTCTTGTTGAAAGCTCCTAGTTTTATGGATCAACCGTAGTAACATCTTGCGTATACTTTCATGTATAATATTCTCTAGACTGTTATCTTGAAAACATATGTTGGGAAACTCAAGGTAACAGACTGAATTTAGGTTAATTTAATGTCAAGTGTGACTTAAATCTTTTTGGTACCCTTTTTTACCAGATTTATGTAGATTGCCACTTCCTGGGTATGGCCAAATCTTTGAGTAGGCAAATTTTGGGAAGAACCTTCATCCGGGGCCAATTTTTAATAGTGCTATCTCATTTTAGTGATAATGCAAGGTGTGAAAACCAAAGTGTATATAAATAAGTAATGCTGAATAAAATAAAACTCTTTGTTAAGTAATTTTCCAGTAGACTGTAAAAATATAAAGAAAAGTCTTTTGATAGTTATTAAAAATAACACGTGGTCACATGAAAAAATGGTAATATCGTATTTTTAGTAACTATGCCCAGTAATTTATTTTATTTATCACATCCTAATAACGTTTCATTTATCACTCCACCTCAGCACCCCATCTCATAAGATTTATCACTCCACCTCAGCACCCCATCCCATAAAATTTAGTTATTAGTTTATTTAGTAAATAAACCTAACTAGAAAAGAGAAAAAGTCAAAAGTTACTACAGTTGCTATTATATTTTTAGTTTATTCAACGTCAAAAACAATTAAACCTAATTGTCCATTCTCTTGGAATTCTTCCTGGTAGTAAAGTGGCGTATACAGAATACCAATGGGTGGACTGCTATGGTACACCATGCTCACCTTTAAAACAAAGATCTGTTTTAAATAGTGATGGTATTAGAAAGGTAATTTTATTACTTCAATGTTTGTTAGTTAGATAGTCAGTTTTTGTTCTGCTAATGCAAATATACAAAAAAACAATAAAACAAATAAAATTTTACGTATCAAAATCAAACAGACACAATGACAAAATGTGGCAAATTTAGGCACAAAAGCTGCCTGTTAAAGAAATATTTCTGTTGTGGTTTCTTAACGCATATTTACAAAAGGATCTTTCATGATAAACTACAATTCGTAAAAGTAAATCCAATCTGCAAAAAAGGAGAATTTTCACATTGCTACGAGCTACCGCCAAATTTCAAGTCACATTAATAACTCAATCTTTGTAGTTTTATGCATTTTTTCGTCTGTATGAAAATATCACAGAAAAATTGCAGTAATCAGAATATTAGGCACTTAAATCATGCTAATGTGTTTTCTAATGAAACAGTTAAAGAGCTGCTTAGTTCTGATATGTTACCAAATAAATCTCGAATGAAAGTAGCTGCTGCGATTTCAACTTTCAATTTTTTCATACCCGATGCAAGCGTGCATACTTTGAAGAACTCTTTTTCAGTGTACGACGTCACCGTACCCTTTTAAGTATGAGTGGATGGCGTCAATTGATCTAAAAGATGTATTTTTCCCATTCAGAACACTCACTAAAAATATTTGAAGTTCATGTTTAATCATGAGTGCTTAAAAGTTGCTGTGATGCCAAATGGCTACAAAGGTGCTATGCGTGTTTTCACAAAAATTCTGAAGCCATTGTTTGCCAAATTAAGAGAATAGGGCCATCTCTAGATGGTTTATGTAGATGACTCATATTTTCAGGGTGATTTCTTCAGAGAATGCGATGAAAATGTAAATGTTTCTTTAGCTATTTTTCAAAATTTGGGTTTTACATTCCATGCAGAGAAATCAATTTTATTTCCAACGCAAGAAATCACATTCCTAGGTTTTTTATAAATTCTAAGGATACGACAATTAAATTAATAGAAAAAAAAGAAAAAAAATATTTATCTTCAAGTAAATCATATTCAAGGAAAACATAAGGTCTCACTAACAGAAATTTCAAAATTTATAGGACATACTGTTTCATCTGTGATAGCTATTCCTTTAGGCTCCTTACACTTCAGAGCAATTGAGAGAGACAGAATAAACGGTCTGAAGTAGTTCAAAGGGAACTTTGAAGCAAAAATTAAATTATATTATCAGAAGCGTCACATCTAGAATTAAGGTGTTAAAAAAAAATCTATTTTAATTGAAAATTGTTAACAAATAAAATTTTGCTGATTTTAGTATGCTAGGTTGGGGTGCTTACAATGAAATAACTGAAATTTATGGTCGTTGGTCACTCTTAAAGCAACAGAATCATATAAATTATTTGGAACTTTTGGCGATTAAACTGGCATTATACTCATTCAAAAATATCTAAAATAGTCATGTCAGAGTCATGACAGACAATACCACAGCTATATCATATATTAATGAAATTTAAGTCTCTTCAGTGTTACTTATTAACCAAGGACATATGGCAATTTTGTATACTTAAAAATATATGGCTCTCTACAGCTAATATTCAAGGGGTGGATAATGTTGACGCTGATGACGCATTAAGAAAATTTGGAGATGCACATGAATGCACTTGTAATGATTTCATACTTTCGTCATGCTTTGTATTTTCCGTTTCCTATATATGGGGAGAACATTTCTTTTTCACTGTCTCGTGCTCGTTGTTTGTGTTTACATATGAGTCTGCCATGTAGACAGATTATAAAATACAATGAGCTATAACAAGATTGAGTAAAGATAAAAAAAAAATTAATACACTTAGCTTTAATTGTTGAATTCTTGTTGGTAATAGTTGGATTATATTTTCTATTTTTTGTATAAAAGCTGTGTTGACTTTTTTCCGTGTAAACGAAGTAGAGCTTCTAGGAATTATTATTGTAACTAAACTGATTTTTTCGAAGCATATACGTAAATTATGTACAATAGCAAATAACAAACTTTCTTGTTTACTTAGATTTAAAAGTTATTTGGATATTTTACAAACGATAGCCCTTGTATATAGTTATGTGTTAAGTCGTTTTTTATATTCCCCTCTGATATGGATGCTTTGTAAGAAAACTGAAAATGACTTTATCCATCGTGTTCAAAAAAGAGCTACATCAATCTATTATCTTGCAATGATATCTGTATGGTTCATATCAGCCTATTATTGTACAATAACTTCTGCATGGTTTATATCAGCCTGTTATTGAGAAGAATAAGATAGTTATTGTGCATTATCATTTCTATTAATTCATTGCGTTCTCACCTGTGAAAATAAGAGCACAAAGAGAAAAAAATTTATATTTGTGTGATCAGATACTTAAAATTTACCTTTCAGATAGGTTATATGAAGCTATGCCTATACAGTATATATATAATATGTTTACCTCGTATTTTCACACCCTTCAAATAGTTTATGAACAAATTTTCATTGCAATACGACCATTTTTATAATATGCCCATATTTCAGCTGACAAATTTCGAATAAACTTGATTGATATTTAGGTGAGCGTGGTTGTGGGGAACAATGTGCGATTAGGGTTACTTATACGTGGAGGTTCAGAATATGGATTGGGAATTTTTGTAGCAGGGATATATGAG
>JAUZNK010078955.1:0-13370 GCA_035046665.1 Euphysa ruthae | reverse complement strand
CAGAAATTTTTCCAAACTTTGTGAGTGGTTTGACGATAACAAACTAAGTGTGCACTTTGGAGAAGAAAAAACCAAGTATATCCTCTTTTCTTCTAAAATGGAAGCTAAAAAAGCAGATCCCGTTAATACAATTTATGGAAGGTATATCCATCAAACACATTACAAAACTATTTTGATATTGGCCTTCGCCAAAATATTGGTGAACTTGATGCAATGAAGGGTGCACATGGTCACTGTACCACGTTGCGGGATGTCATGATACGTGTCTTAAATCTGCCAATACCTGTAGAACGTCCTGTGTAAAAGTTGCTGCAAAAGTGTCTCCATGGAAAATTGTCAGTATCTTCACCCCAGAAGAAGCTCCGAAAGATCCAAACACTCAAGAAAGAAATTCGAAAATAAAACCACTGAAAAGTGAGGACCTTATGAAACATGATGCTTTTAAAACCATTATTATGGTTACATTTATATTTTTTAGCTTTCGAGTCTTTTAAGTTTACCATTGTTTCTTTAGCAAACTTTATGTTTATTTAATAATCGGTCGGGCTGTCATTTCGCAACCGCTTACCCGTTAGTTCTCATTTTTCGCACACTTCTTTTAATGGATAGGTTGATTTTATAAAATCATTTTTTCAAACTATTGTTTCTACGGATCTAACTAAAATCGTATGGCCCGATTCCGAGGCTAACTAAACTCCCTAAACCTAACTCACGACTTAAGTTATAAGCCTGGTTTGTGGCCAGAATGCAAATACGAGAAATAATGATTTCAGCCGTATGACTATGGAACGCTGAATGGATATTCATTAGACAACCCTAGTTTATCTCAGAAATACTGACTTCTTTTTCCGCTGATAATCCTGGTTTATCAAGTGTCGATAAGATAAGCAAAGTTTATCTGATGACATTCATTACGTTGCGCCCGACAAATGTTTTCACCATTCAAGATACTTTATTATGCAGAACTATAAATCAAACATAATTATGGAATATTGTTACAAAGAACGTGGACTGGTTGGAAATATTAATAGTTTAGAGATTTATCATTTACCATTTCATCTATTCCTTAGTTGTATTGAATTAAAAATGTCTTCTTTGATTTACATTGTGTTTATATTTGTGAACGTAATATATGAAATCAGTCAAAAAGTCGGTATTTCTCGAGATAAAGTAGATTTGATTAATATCCATAATGACGTCTTGTTAATTAATATGTTATTTTAAGCGATGACTTGTTTTAAACCACGAGACCAAAAATGAAAGATATTTATTTTAAGAATTTTTTTAGTATCTCATATAATTTTCTTTAATGTTAAAATGAAAAGATAAATCAAAGATAAAACAGATTTAACGTAAAGTGTTATTTAGGCAAAAGCAGAAAATTCAAAGGCAATATAAAATTTTTTCTGCTGCGTCAAATGCCGAAACACCAAAAATGTGAAACCAAAACGTTCAGCATCTAGAAAGTTACAATTTAATGAAATGGAAAACAGTGACATCATGGTTGGTGCATTTAATTTAAAAACAAATAATAATAAAAAACAAACTTGTCATTTGTTCATGAAAACTCAAATTTGTTTGTGGTGATAGCAGTTCCTACAGCACTCTTTGTCACAACAGTGCTAAACCATACAATGACACTGTTTCTACCAAAAAAGGAGAGTGCATCGTTCAAGTGCAGAAGTTATTATAGTTTGTACGAAAAATATGAAAATAACTAGGTGGAAAAACTATTAAACTATCACTGCTAATATGTGTGATTTAAGCCTGGAGTCTCTCATAGAATTATCAGATAAAATAGAGATAGATAAATATATAGCAGATATTATCAGATTAAAGACTTTTGAACAAAACAGTTTTTATTTACTATATGTAAAGATATGAATTTCAACAAGTCCAATAGTAAGTTAATTCCGCTTAAGTT
Source organism: Euphysa ruthae (assembly GCA_035046665.1). NCBI lineage: Eukaryota > Metazoa > Cnidaria > Hydrozoa > Anthoathecata > Corymorphidae > Euphysa > Euphysa ruthae. Next base: position 11,446 of record JAUZNK010078955.1, on the reverse strand, counting down.
CACCACAGTCTTTTTAAGTTCACCGCATTCTTTAAAGTTCACCGCATTCTTTAAAGTTCACCGCTGTCTTTTATCATGACAGGTTTGGAAGTCCTTCCACTATCGCTACCAACGGCCTCCATTGCTTTTACTACTTGATCGTAACCTGAAGTGACTTTACCAAAGACAGTGTGCTTTCCATCTAACCTATAAAAGTGAGATTGACACAAAGTTTAGACTAGATGTGAGATTACTTCCTGAAAAAACATTGATTAGTTCCCACCGGGCCAATTGATGACCTGTTCATGATAATTAACCAATAAGATATTGACAAATATATTTGAAATAAGCTGTCAAATTACACTTTCTTAAAGTAAAAGTTAAGATTAACATAAGCATCAAAAATGTGAAAAAACAAAATTTTCAAAGCAGTCAACGATTCTTAAACACTAAAGTCCATGCAAAACTATGTTAAGTGAAAAATCCTAAAGAAATATTAATGGCTAATGAATTAATAAGCATTATTTTAATATTCCATAAGTTATTTTTAGGCTCAAAATTCATAATTTTAGGCCCAATGATATTATAAAAATGGCTGATGCATAAATTTAATAGTTTAAAACATGATTTGAATGAAATTTTTCAATGAAACCCTTAAACAAAAATTCTGAAAGTAGCCACATAGCCATAACATTTCCGGTCATCATCCTGTGACATCTCACAGAACTAAAAATTAGTTAATGAAGTTATTTTAAGCCCACAAGTTATTATTATAACATATCTATATTATTTTTACAAATATTATAACATTTATCACATCTTGCATTTATAAATAAGGCAGTAAATAAAATTTTTCCACATCTTCATCAGGTGTATGACATTCTGTGCCACACTCATACATAATATTTAAAGATAACTCACTCGCCTATACTTAAAACAATGACGTTATTAGGTTCTTACCATGCTGTTTTTGCTGTACATAAAAAGAATTGCGATCCATTGGTGTTGGGCCCAGCATTTGCCATTGATAAAATTCCTGGTCCAGTGTGCTTTAAGGTAAAATTCTCATCATTAAACTTATTACCATAAATAGATTTTCCACCTGTACCATCACCTCTAGTAAAATCCCCACCTTGACACATAAACCCTGGTATAACTCTGTGGAATTTACTGCCTTTGTAACCAAAGCCTTTTTCACCAGTGCATAGCGCTCTAAAGTTTTCGCATGTCTTTGGTACAACCTCATCATTAAGCTAGAAAACGAAAAAACTTACTTAAATTCTTAAAAATACCAGCCAAATTCAATATTCTCATCATCTTGTGAAAAATGTTTTATGCACACTTAGTTTCATGTTTAATATAGGAGGCAACTTTTGGCCAATAAACAATTTTCACCAACACATGTTGCCCAGACTCCATGAAATATCAACAAAAAACAAGGTGTTTTCTTGGTATTGCTAAAGACTACCAGAAAAGTACTTAATTTCAAAATGTTCCAGCTTAACCATGACTTTGATTTTTATCAATTTTTTTGATTTTGCTGGCCTTTTGTGATATTTATAATAAGCCGACTTCTTTTTATTTTAAAAATTGTTTGAAGGGTAAAAATTTATGCTAGACTGAAATCAACTTTAACCAGTAGCAATTGAGCATTAAACAATTTGTGTGATTATACTGCAAATTCGCCATTTTTTGAATCAAACTCAATCTCTTATCAATATAACAATGTAAATTTTTAATTCCTATCAGAAATCAAACCCTGCCAAAACAAAGCACTGATTCAGAAAAAACAAATGAAACTCTTCTGAAGGAAATTAAAGTCATAGCTGGAAGGTTTTGTGGCTCATAAAAGTGTTTAAAAACACAATTAATCAACTTTGCTTTGAAATTAAAATTGAACTTGTCTGAGTCTACAATCCGTGGCTTTTTAATGACATAGCATGCTGAAGTGTCTACTAAAAACTCTACAGTGGAGCATGGACGTATAGCGATGATACATCTGAATAGACACTAAGGGCAATCAATGTGTTTTCACATCCCTTTATTCATAAATAATTCTGATCTCTAAAGTGACGATCGAAATGAAAACACTTTAAAAACATTCTAAACTTCCTGAAGATGGAGAAGTTTGTCTCCTGAAACGCAGACGTAACAAATTAATGACATTACAATTTCTCAATAAAAACTTAAATTAAAACCAGAAGTACTCATGATATGAATCCAAATATCTCGCTGAGTTTGTGTGGATGTAAATTCTGTCACTTTTAAGGACCAAATAGTATCATTTCTAGTTTAACCTATTGAGAAAAAACAGCATTTTTGTTTTATTACCTTTTTCAAACATTTTTATTAATGATAGATTGCTTAGCCAGTGTTTTATTTCATAAAGAATGTTTCTTGCTTGCAGAAACTATATAATTTACTTGCAAAAAAAAAGATAAGTGACAGGGTTGGCACAGTGTAGGACGTTCGACAAATAAAAAAATTCGAAAGGCCAATATCCAGTTGTGTATTAATAAAATAACAAAACTAGACAACAAGAAATCAAATCTAGACAAGAAAATTAAATTTAAAACCATTTATTATTCTTATTTTGTATCGTATGGTTTAATTTATGATTGTGACTACGTTCTCGATAACTGATATTAAGCTATGCTACCAGTCAGACAGGTGAAAACACAAAATTGTTTGCAAAAAAGGATGTGACAGCAAAGTTTTAGCCAGTTTGTATTATGCAGTCCTGGTTACCAAATTTCACTCTCATTGGTTTATCCAATGGCATTGAATTAGATGACAGGACAATATTGAAAGATATGTAGAATGGTGTCGAAGTATTAAGATGCAAAGCAGCAGCTAAAGTAGCTCATAGTTGAGGAAAAGGGTAAGATATTACAAAAATTCTACATCAAACAGAAAAATCATTGGGCTAAGGAATTCACAAGTATCGATTTTGTGAAGAATATCTTAAATTCCTTACGTTAAGATAACAAAGGCTTTTCCTCAATGATTATGAATGCTGATTGGTGTGTTCAATGTCAATAGACTGATTCTGTGCACAGCCGTTTTAAACCGGAACACAGAAAAGTAGATTATCTTTTAACCAGAAAATTGAGTTATACTAATATACTTAGATCTATACTGAATATTTATTTATTCCCTAAAAAGCAATTAAAAGTAATATTATATACAAAAATTGCTAGTTATAAATATTTTTCATCATTAAAATTGGTTTTTGCATCATATTTTAAAAATAAATCACTTCAGCAATATTTACGTCAGCATAAAATTTTATTTGACTCATTAAACATCAATCCAGGTGTTTGCATTCATTAAAATCTATTTTTTAAATGTAAATTTAGGTATAAAATACTTTCTGGAAAATTCCTGGAAAAAAAATATTTCACTTCCACTGTGTGCAAGTTTGAAGTGACTGCGTATTACGCGTTCAATAAAACAAGTGGTTCACCCCTCATTGAAAAGCACTTTAAGATTATTTGTGGCTATCTGAAAACATCCAATTTCTCGCATTCAGTTGAAGGCGATGCGAACAACGTAAACTATCAATTCCACCAGAACATTGTGCTATAATATAAATTGAAAAGCAAGACAAGACCATGAAATCAAGTCAGTATCAATGACCTCAATTAAACCCCTCCATGCAAAATGGGTCGTGGTTCTATTCTACAACTACATGGTAATGTTAGCCAGATCATTTGATGCCTGGATGGCATAAATCGGAGATGAGGTTATAAAAGCAGTCAAACAGAAATCAATCATGCAAAATGACTTTTCCTTGTTATCACAATAAATTTATTCTCAAACATCCTTAACCTTTTCATAAACATATTTATTTCAAAGGTACTTGAAGCTTAAGTTTTTAACCTTAAAATCTCATGCATTGTGGATTCACTCTAAGCAAATATAAGCTATGGATTACTCATTAGTCATATTACTTGAAGGATAACTGGGATTTTATTCTGAAATTTATGAACAGCTTACTGTTCAACCATGTGAATTATTTTGCTGTAAATAAAACACGCATTGGAATTTTTTTAAATCATATAAAATTATAGTAACATAGCATAGCCTTACAAAAACATTTCACTTAACCTTGCAGAATTACCTTGCAAAACAACCTCTAACGTTATTTACTTCCATCCCCATGTCTGATTTTGTATGATGTAGCTAGCTAGTGATATTGAATTAACATGTTAAGTAAAATGTATTGCATTGCGAATGAATAAACAACATAGCGTTTTACTCTAAAATGCAAAATAATCTAAGATTACGTGAAGAGAGGAGTAAATCTTTGAATTCCTTGAGATAAGGACCATAGCTTAGTAAACTAATTGAGTGATGGCCCTGCAAAGCTCATTTCTTTGAAATAAGACCTCACGAAAGATATTAAAACTTGATTTTTAAAATCAGGGTCATATAAATGATGTAAGACCATTTGAAAACCTGATTTTCTCAATCATACTTTTCATCCATAAGGGGTGTGACATGTGAAACATCTAAAACGGGTTATGTATTCACTTGCATCGCCGAAATTATAAATCAAACAAAAAATATTTACCTCCATGACAATTCTTCCAGCTGGTTTGCCACCAATTTCAATATCAAAAAATACGTTTTTCACCATTTTTGTAGAGGCGTGCCTGATCCCAATACGACGAAGAAAATAAGCCAGTTCGTTTAGTACTCTTTATGCGGGAAAAGAACACATGTGTTAAATCAACATAATTTATAGTTTATTTTGCAGTAAGCATATTATTTAGGAGATAGTTATCGATTTTAAGGAGATAATTAGATGTTACGCCATGAAGAAAGTTCACGCCAAAACATTGAAAAAATTAGCTTGTGAGATAATTAGTTTTTATTCTGCTCTGCCATAATCATTTTACGCCTTTGAAAAACAAACAAAAAAGCAACAACAAACTTTTAAAAAAAGCGCTTTTCGATAAAACCCTGAGTGGAAAGACAATGGGTCACTATGTTTTGAATAAAATTAATTCCAAATTTTGATTTTTATATAGAAAACAATCTTTCTTAACACCAGCCTTAAAGCTTGCTCTGTGCAATGCTCTGATTCAACCTCATTTTGAGTATGCATGTTCTGCCTGATATTGAGGCCTCAACCAATCACTTAAAATCCATTTGAGAGGTGCACAAAACTGGTGCCCATATTGGTATTGAGTAGTATCGAGCCATAAATTGACTGCCTGTTGATATGAGGGTTAATCAGGCTATTGTTGCACACGCATTTAAATTCTGCAGTAGATCCAACTTAAATTACATGTCTGAAATCTTTAAAATTTCTAAAAATAGAAAAATCCCGCTACGCAACAGCCATTTAAGGCTAGATAAACCCTTGATAGTGATAGTGATAGTTGTTATATTTAACGTGGGGAACCAACAAATTGCCGAGATAATTTTCCAGATGGGCCCACGTGGCGGGTTTTGGAGTACTTAGAACGCCCATTTGAGTCTACGAAATTCGCTCAACCAAACAACCGAACAATTTGAGCTAGCGTTGCAATACGCAATAAGTTTTGCTCAGAAACTCAGAGATAACATGGAAATAAATTCTCGCCAGAAGTGAGATTCAAACTCGTAACCTTTCGCTCCGGAATCAAACGTCCTACCACTGTGCCAACTCCCCTTGAGAAGATATACCATGTATATCAGAAGGCTTTCTAATGAAATAAAATCGATCACAAACTATAACGTATTTAAACGTATTAAAAGATCAAGGAGATATTTTTTTACTTCTCTGGACTATTTTTATTCTATATTCGCAGACCTAATAAATATAGATTATAATTCTGTAAACCAACGCTTTTTAAATATTTATATTTTTTTTTATTACTATGCTTCGACATAATCTGTTTTTTTGTGTGATGTATAACGGGACCAAAATAGAAATATTTTTGTGACAGACAATTTTTGTGCCTACCCTTGCCACCATTTGTTATCTTAAGAGATGGCAAGGATATGCACAAAAACTGTCTATCAAAATATTATTTCCATTACGGTCCTTATATATATAACTCCGTTGGAATTGATAGTCCACTGCAATGCATTGATAGTCCATGAACTGAAGGTCTGAAAAGTGGGGTTTCGGCTCCAGCGAGGCGAGGGACAAATGCTAGTAATGTTTTTCAATCTGCACTATATATCTAGTTTACGGAATGGAGCGTAAAAGGTCGCAAAGTCCACCTTTTCATATTTCCGTGTTACGCCTGTTACCCCTTCTACTACCCCTACTACTACCCCTACTACTACCCCTACTACTAATCATGTAAAATCCTGTAGCGTAAAATCATAAAAATTTGGTTTATCATTTTACCTTTTAAATCGAATTTTGCCTCAATAAAAATAGTAAATTCCAGGAGTTAAATATAAAATATAAGATAAATGGAAACCATGTTTTTTGGATGAAATTTTTTTTCTTACGTCAGAGGGTTATAAATGATTAAAAATTACAGATTTTTGGCAAAAAAAAAAAAAAGAAAACAAATGAAAATCATTTCACATTTATATCTTTTTATATAAATTGCAAACCATATCAGTTATAAATTGTGAACCATATCAGTTCAAACTTGTTTTCAATTAAAGGGTTTTTCCGGCGTAAATTATGCAAAATATAGTAATTTTTTGTCCGAAAACTAAATTTTCAGAGATACTTCTGCATTTGGTTGCCAGTGCTTTACACATAAAACTTCTTTTTTCTTGAGTAAAGATTGGTTTATTTGTCTTAATCCACCCTACCTTTTGGAGAGTAAGTGGAAACTTTATTTAAACTTAAAAAAGTATATATTTAAATTAATAAAAACACTTCATATGACAGGATTGACTTCCCACGCGTTACCCACGCGTTGCCCACCTTTGTTCTAAATATTGTTCTAAATATTGTTCTAAATATTGTGAATAATAACTTTTTAGGCGCCAGGTAACTTTTAAGTCCAAATTTTTTTTTCGTACTGTGGTTAAAAGTCGTTAAATATTTAATTTTACGTAGGAGTTTTGTGGTTCTAATTGTTGTGCGGTTACTCTATTTCTCAAATGTACCAATTATTCTTTATAGTTGCTCATAAAATAAATTACAGCTACTATTTTCTTCTTTAATTATAATTACTTATAAGAGGAAGTCCGAAAAAGATTTAACGTCTCCGTCAAGGAAATCAGAACCGAATAGTAATGCTGAACCAAGTAGAACTTTTTACCAAACTAGTTTATATTTTGTGAAAAGAAAATTCGATATAAAAAAGGAGCTAACACCTGAGAGAGCCTTTGATGCTGTTCTGAGTCTTGGGTAGACTAAAAAATACTTGTTATATGTCATAGAAAACATGACGCAAAGATAATGGCTATTACCTCCAATGAGCTGTTGCAAAAGAAGCATGGCATCATCATTCTTGCTATAGGAATATACAAGACTGGAAAAAATCATCATTAGAAACGATGACATAAAATATGATATTCTAAAATCTGCTGTTGACAAGCTTTTATTGGGGAAACTGTTTCATTTAATACTATACAAGAGAGGTACACAGACCTGCTGAGACAAAGTGTCGAAATTCAGCATTGCTTTCCACCACACATTTATTTATTCGTTTCCTTAAACGTAGACTTCAAAATGTTTTATTATTTCATGATCATACCCTTATAGTACCAAAGGTAAATCATCATATGGTGTTAACTCAATTGCGGTTGGAGTAGATATTTTGCTTGAAATAAGTTACCTAAATCAATTAAAGAATCCTTGTATATATTTTAGTGTTAATTCAGTGTTTATTTTAATTTTGGATTTTAATTCAGTTTGTAATTATAACTATACTTCAAATATGAAATAAAGAATGACATACATTCAAACTTTGCAAGAAACACTATGCACCTATTTTATTTGGACCAATAAGTATGCTTTTTTCCCTAGATCACTCAACAATACCAAGCCTCTCATAGAGGAATATCTATACTCTAAGCGCCAAGGACCAAAGACGCATTATAATCATGGTATAAAATAAGCAAAAGATCTTATTTTAGCCAATCAATTTGTCTTGAATTTGGCATGGATTATACCAAGACGATAACCATCAGCATATCCATTCCCCAGCTGGACTGGATACCATATAAAATTATCCATCAACAAAAATTAGATTGGGTGCCTAGACTGTTTAGATGCTGCTGCTACTGAAATGTCTACATCTTATCACATAGTGGAGTGAGCAATTAGAATAAAAAACAATTGCATTTCGGAACACCCGTTTATGTACATGATCGAACGATATGTGCAAAAACGATGGAAGTAAAGTTATAAGATCCTGAGAAGTTTAAAGATTTGTTCTATGTAAGTTAAGGAAAAAATCTGAATTTATCTTAAAAATATTTTTTCTTATAATCTCAATCTGCTCAATTTTTAGAGGTCTTTAAGATCAAATAATAAATACTGTGAAATCTCTTGGTTTAATTCTTAGGCCTACAACTTTTCCTATGCTACATACTAGTATGCAGGTGTCGACTTAAAAAGGGCATATATTTTGTACTTCATACACATTTTTAAAAGTGTGAAGGGTTTGCGTAACATCAACGGTTTGATTAAATTACCGAAAAAGTCATTCAAAGCTATAGTAACTGTCGCACAAAAAGAAAATAGGTGAAAATGGAAGAAGAAGTCCTTAAATTTTTGTTTCCAATAGTAACAAACGTATCTTAGCAACACACTAGAACGCATAAACATATGTATTTCATTTCTTAACCTATAGAAATAGAATCTCCATTCACTTTACCAATAATGTATGACATATGATTGCATTGGAGGGTTCTTGGACATTATATAGCGATACACTTCAAATATTTCAACAAACAAACAAACATTCCAAGCTTTATTTTGTAAAATTTAGAGCATAATAAAATTCATTACTTATAAAGTGAATCTCTTACCCATTTCTCTTACACATTTTTTGTCCATCAGATGGCGCATTGGGTAGTACTAGTGGGAATTCCTATAGTATCTGCTTTACCATACCCCCTGGTAAAATGGCCATATATAGTTTTCGAAATGACTTTTGGTGTCAATATTTTAATTATAATTATTCAATTAAATGACGCCATAAATATTATTATTAAAATATTATTATCTTGTTTTGAATATTTCTTAGAAGCTGCCAATTAGCTTCCTGTCGGCGATGTAACATTTTTGAAAATTTATTTAGGATAATTTTAGGGCATTAAATGAAAACATCAAATCCTATCATAATTTTGGGTTTTATGATCTCCCAGGTAAACTACAGATAAGATAATCCTGTCCTTACTATTGAGGGGCCAGAATCCGCAACTTTGCTCCATTCAGCTGGTGATTTTATTTTAAGGTTAAAAGTTTTCGAGACAATTCTGTCGTTCTTTGGTGATTTCATTTCACTGAATAACTCTTTTAGCGTTTTTTGTATGATGGCTTGTGCTTTACAATCTTACGATGATATGATAATGTCAAGATAGATAGATAAATAGGCTTGAATTTATGAAAATGCTAAATAAGTTGCACCATCCATTGAAAAATTTTCAGTTAAGCGTATTCCAATGTTTTGAATTGGTTTATATTCAGAAATTTAATTTTCTTTCCTTGATTGACAAAAAGGTTGATATTCGGATTGCTGATAAAATTTCAAACATGATGAATATTTTTTGTTTTGTTTTTGGTAACAAAACCATGGCGTCATAGTAATTATAATATTACTGCGTTGTGATTGGATGTACAAATGACTTATATAGACTTAATAAATGGAATTATGAATCGTATGCTGAATAATGCATGTTTTCTGCCATTTATTCTCTATTCATTTCCAATATAGAAAAAAGAATCCTGCTAAAAGGGAAATACGGATAAAGTTGATCAATCGACTTAAACACAGATTCAAAATCACACTTTTTGAACCTAAGAAAGATGCCAGATCGTGCATTTCAAAGAGAAAAACTGTTATGTATCCAAATAATACCAAAATCTTGGATATAATTCAATATTACCATCTTCTTCACATCTTAACAAAATAAGAATGAAACCCAGTACTATTTGCCTCGTAAACCTTTTTCGCTCTTATATATATATATATTTGTGATAAAATTGTCTTATCGTTACCTCCTTTAAGTATTGACAAATTAACACAACAAATATATAAATATAAATATATAAATATATAAATATAAATATATAAAGAAGGTGACATCTCAATTTTACATTTATATATATATATATATAGTGAAGCAAGAACGAAATAAAACTACAGCATATAAGTAACTAAAAGTTTCATGCTTATTATTAAACAATCATCGGACTAAAATTTTTTTTTTTTGACAATGATGTTTCTCTATTACAGAACATAAAGTGAGATTTTGAAATAATTTGAAAATCACGAATATTTCATGAATTGCAAATCATTAATTATTCATAGTGATGAGTAATTGGGTTTATTTTAGATTGCTAAGTAAAAATTTATTTATGTGAGTTTATTTAAATTTAAATTTTGAAATCGGCACAGTCCTTTTGTTAAGGAGTTCGATTTTTTCTGATCGGATGATGAAAAATTTCTCAGTTGTGGAGAATCTTTTAGTACCACCCTTGCAGTGGCTGTATTTTGCGGCTGTTTTCCAATGCAATTTCAAACTACTTGTTTTTGTTTTTTATTAAGTTACCATATATATTTTGATATCCTAATTTTATTTTTGTTTTTTTCATATCTAAAACTGTTTGTGTGGTTTTTCTAACGTGTTTTAAAGCCACCTTCAGATGTCCCACAATAGACGCACTCTTCATTTTCAGTTTTCACAGGTGCCTGGTGGATTGTATTATGCAGTTTCCATTTAACTGACAGCTTTTTTGTTTTGACAATTACTTTAATCTCTAAATCAACTGCTTTATCTTAAATTTTAATGTTATCTTGTTTAATTCCTTGTCTCATGTTTGGGGTGCATGAGAAGCTTAATTTTAGGATATTTCTATTGAGAAGTTGTGGTATTTGTGGTTTTTTATGGAAGTGCTTTGTAATAAGCTTAAGGAATGGGCGCTCCGACGACAGTTTTCGCGTTTTTACTGTGAGGTGTGTTACACTATAGTACATCCTAGCTTGTTTTGGTTTTGTCTATTGTTATATAATTTTTTATTTACACCAAACTAAATACCAACTAATCCGATTCGACACCAAAGATTAATTCCCTTCATGGCACTATTTACCAAAATTCTGGCATAATAAATAACATAATTTTTCCCCTGGGAAAAATACAAATTCTAATAGTTATTAAATATTAAATATATAAAAATATTACTAATAGTTTAATTGGTTAAAAAATTACCCTGTATAAATTTGCAAATAGTTTAAAATGATAGGCTAAGTAAATAAGTAAGTAAGTATCTTTTCTGCCAAACAAATATACAGTAAGCAATTAAACACGGAAAAAATAAAAACTATGATAA
>JAUZNK010078944.1:0-13370 GCA_035046665.1 Euphysa ruthae | reverse complement strand
TCGTTATTTACAGAGTTATTATTTACATTATTTACAGTTTCATTTTGACTTGTTCCAGCAGAATTATCTGCAACAACGACTTCAAATTTAACTTCATTTCGACTATTAAACCTTCTCCCCATGAATCCTTTCCTCTTTCCTTTATGTATTGTTCTAGCTTTAACTCATTTTACCCATTTTTGAAAAAAAATCTTTAAAAAAAAGTAAACTTCTGACTTCAGGAATATTATTAATGCGATATTTTGACTTGATAACCCAGGCTTTTTTGTTAGCTTGACTCATCAAGAAGCCATACCAAGCATTCCACTGCTGTTTTGCCGACTATTTTTCAGTAAATTTTAGGGTTTTTAGGAGGTGGTATACTGTTGCTATGTGTGTTGCTAAGGATAAAATTTCTAGATACCCTTAAAAAATATATAATTTTATTGATATAATAATAAAATTGATGAAAGTTTTATAATACTTTGATTCTAGATATGTTAAAGTGCATAAATCATTAAAAAAAAATTTTCTCTTTTTTGATAAATTTATAGGGGGGTTTTTTCCTTAATGAATAAAGAGCATAACCTCTTACTTTTGCGCTTTTCTGGTCTTTGATACTTGTGTACCCCATGTAGTAGAGCTTGTTGTTCCTTGTTCAGCAAACTGGGATGTACATGAGATTTTTGGTCATCACCTATCTCCACATCACGTATCTCCCAACCAATTTCTTTAAGCTTTACTATTTCTAAATAATTATGATAACCTGATTTTCTCCATATTCACAATGCCATTTCTTATGCCAAAAGTTAAGGAATATTTGTCACTAAAAAAAATTATTTTGAACATATGTACTGCAAATTGCTCTTTTTAATGTACCTTCTATAATTTTATATCCCTAGCAACAAGCATAGCAACGTACTTAAAGACTCCAAAAGAGCTCTTTCCTGGCCAAATGGCTTCTAAAAACGGCTATATTCAATCTGTGACAACTTCATGTATTACGTAATATAAATATATGTGTCGATTGCATCTGCATCATATTTTATAAGCCAGAGCCTTTAAAAGTTGATATATATATATACATATATACTTTTTTATTTTTTTTTTTGAAAAATAGTTAAATAATGAAGAACCAAGAAAAGCACTGGTTGTTATAAGCAAAGAAAGGGATCTAATAGAAAAAAGTGTACTGTAAATATAAAAAAAAATGATACTGTAAATAATGTAAATATTGAATCTAGTTTAAATGCAAATCCTAACACGTTGTCTTCTTCTTCGTCGTCTGCTCCTGCTGTGAATGAATTACTCAACAAAAGCCAGACAGAAAATAATCTGTCTACATCTTTGTCTGCAAGTAAAGTTATACCCGTAAAGATATTTTATCACTAATATTACTTCTAGCCAATAAAGTTAAATATCAGGATATCGGATAATGGATGTGTCCATTCTATCAGATGTTTTTTAGTTTGCTTTTGTGTCCTGAGTGTAAATATTTTACGTTGGCTTTCGGGGAACGATATAATATGAAACAAGGACTATAATCTCTCCTATATTTCAAATTAACTGTTATTACACAAATCTGTTCCATACATCAAAACCAAATGGCAAAGGTTGTGTTATTAATAACAGGTCAGTTTACACCATGGGTCCAATTGGGCATGGCTATGCTAGAGTTACAAAATTCACGACAATGATGAACTTACCGGAAAAAACTTACTTATCAAAAAAGATTGCATCCATTACAAAAACGGCTGCGAAGAAACCATGTTAGATGCAGAGAGTGAACTTTGAAAATATGCAAAATCATTTGATGATGATGTTGAAGTCAGTGTTTCGTGTGACGGTACTTGGCAAAGCAGTAGGTTCTCATCTTTGAACGGCATACTTGCCACTATATCGATCGGTAGTAGCAAAGTATTAGATGTTGAGGCAATGTCTAAATTTTGTCAAGGATGCAATCTAAAAAAACACATTAATAACCCAACAGCATATGCTTAGTGCAGAAACTTCCAGATCTTATCCCTTAAATACCAAAGTTCTGCTGGCGGCATGGAGCAAGAAAGTGCGAAACGATTATTTCAACAATCGATTGTTCATTGTAAACTAAGATACGTCAGATTTTTAGTTGACATTGACAGTAAGAGTAACTTTAATGTTGAAAATACTTATGGTGGTGTTGAAGTCGAAAAGTTATAGTATGTTGGGCACTATCAAATAAAAGTTGGAACATGTTTACGAAACCTTAAAAAAAAGAAAAGAGGCTTGGCGGTCGGGGCATCTAACCGATGCGACAGATGATAGGTTGCACAATTTTGCTGGTGATGCTATCAGACAAAATTCAGAAAACTTGAAAGATATGAAATCAGTATTCGTGGCCTCTTTATTTCATGCATCTTCGTCAAAAAATAACAATTGGTACTCTCTGCGAGTTCGTCTTTCCAATGATATAGTAACATTGTTGCATCATCTGTATCATAATTATGATAATCCTTTTTTATTCCTTAGCTAACTCTTGCCGCTATCTTTGTGTGTGCGTCGCCTTTACATATATGAACCCATCTCTTGTAAGGAAATCTGAAAAAAGTTAAAGTAACTGGCTTTTTTCGTGAGCTCTCCTTAGAATATGGCACTCCAATCTCATGTTTCTAGATGTTTTGGGATGAACCTTTCAACCTTTAACCTTCATTCCAAACTTCTTGATATTGATATTGACATTATTTTACCATAATCATCAAAATAACTTGTACTTGTCCATAATTGTTGTGAACACAAATTGCATATGCCTCAGCAACTTCTTCAAATATCATGCTTTTTTGTCAGCGCAATCTATGTAGTAATGCCCCGCTGTCGACCTCATGTTTGCCAACAAGAGTATCTGCTGATTTTGTCGCCTCGTTAGTTAGAAGGACAATTTACGATTGTTACTTGTCTGGTTTTCTCATGAGTTCGTTCTTAAAAAATGATTGGGGTCGATGAGCAGGTTCAAAGTCAAAGTATTTCTCAACATTTTCTTCTCTTTCTGCTGTTGTTACAAGCCTTGTGAAAAAGGGGGTAGGATTCACACAAATAAGATATGATAAGGAATCCAAAACAAAATATCGGTCTATTCTCTTGATTTTTGCGTCCGAGAATTTAACAGACCACGTTCCTGTCCAGAACCTGCCTGATCTTCGCACGGCATGACGACCATCCTCAAATTGTAACCATGGGTTTGTCTCTGACAGACTAAGCATTTCTTGAACATACAATCATAAGCATTTGGCAAAATTGATATGTTCTGAAGCTGTAAACACATTCTTCATTTTGACGAATGTTTGAATGCGTAGGTACCAGTTGTAAGTTCTTTCTGCAACAAGGAATTCTTTGACGATGACGTTATATTCAATAAAAAGCAACCACAGCTTAGCAGTGCGTGATTCTTACGCTCTTTGTTTTGCATATGTTATATTTTACTGCTTAATTCAGTCAAATGTTCTTTTGTTATACCATTTTTCATTGCTTCATTGTAGACGTCATCGATAATTTATTTCTCATCATCTATCACTGTGTTGTTAATGTGATCAACTAAAGCACTCTGGACTAACATATGCGCTGGTAAAACTCTTGCTACTAAATATCCTGATATTATGTGCTTTACAACGTCCTCCGAGTATACTTCCTCAAAGACTTTCTCCAAATCTGCACGACTCATGAGATTCCCAATACTCACAGGAAAGCTCATCAAAGTATGGTACCCACTTAGTCTGCAGGCAATTTGAAGGTTCTTATCCTTTATTATTCCCATAGCTTTCTGACATAAAAGTTGGTCGAAGGTTATGCAAGGTGAAGGGATATTGAACTTATTAGGTTGTTATGTTACAAACAATAGTGTAAAGAAGATAGAAGTTTTGTCAGACAAATTAAGATCTATGATTGGTAGAAATTTTACAGTCATTGCTTCATACAATGTTGGTACCTGTGATGATAAGTACATCATGTAACCTCACCAATTAATACGATAGTTGGTCTGTTGAACGAAATGCCATGTTGCGTGCCAAACAAGATCAGGTTCATTTCAGGTGAATGAAAGCTCCACAAGGCGAGGTCTTTGATTGGCTTGGTTTGCAGTTTCCGTAAACCATGACAGCAAATATTTTATATTCATATGTGTGTTCAAAAGCACCTGTGTACATTTCCTTCTAGAGTAAATTTTCACTTAGATTAAATTTCATCGTACAATTTTTATCCATTTTATCTATTATGTGCAAGTTTGTTGTTAATCCAAGATTGAAAATG
Source organism: Euphysa ruthae (assembly GCA_035046665.1). Lineage (NCBI taxonomy): Eukaryota > Metazoa > Cnidaria > Hydrozoa > Anthoathecata > Corymorphidae > Euphysa > Euphysa ruthae. Next base: position 9,113 of record JAUZNK010078944.1, on the reverse strand, counting down.
TGGAGGGAACAATTTAAATCTAGAAAATAAATAAAGAAATAAATCCTAGATCCGTGATATATAATGCTATAGTGTAATTGTTTCAGTAACTAATGATGCAAGACGTTTCTAAGTTTTTTTTTTTATATTTGCATGTTTTCCAATGAGAAACCTTTCTTTTTTTGTATAAGATTAAGCTAATAAGCAAGAATCTAAGTAAAAAAGAAATAAAACTTAGAACTTACCTCACCAATATGCTGATCATACGCTGAATGGGCGATACCCGGATTTGAACACAAAACCTTGCGGTTGGGAGTCAAATAAATTCTGAACTCCTGAAAATATTTAGGTAATTAGTGATATAAGATATTTTTACGTATAGATTAATAAAACATATAAAGTATTTGGATCATTAAGGTATATGTTACATGAATTTATATATATGTATTATATTGTTATAAAAATATTTTATAGTCCTCTTTGCATTTGGCCCATGTGGTTTAATGTTTATATTCAAACAAACAAAAAAACAGTTAATTAGTTATTATTGCCATGGAGTGGATTCACATTCTTTCGTTGTGTAAACGCAATTATAAACAAATGATTGACTTTATTTCGCGCAGTTGAGGAAAGCGATTTAATAAAATTTTACAAATTTTCCGCAACACGAAGGCAATCCTTTGGCAGCGCATTTAATCAAATAACAGAGGTTAGGGAAATTATAGAAAATTAATGTAACAACATTTGTAACAGAACAATTGTTTGGATAAAAATGAAATGTAAAATAGATCGAAAAATCAAGACGTTGATTTATTTTATATTCGTTAAGCTAACAAAACTTATTCAAAGATTTGAACAAATTAAGCAGCCATGAGCACCGTCGTTGAAAGCGGAAATGGCAAACCAGACCCCAAGTTCAATAGTTTCTCTCCCAAAAAAAAATACTTTGTACAGCGCTTCCAAATCATCCTATTTTACGACTCATTTTTATTTTGAGTTTTTCCATATAGAAAAATTTTCAAAAAGTTGCCATTTTCAAGATCTGTGAAAACAGGTCTTACCATATCTCTTATAATGACTGGAATTCCAGGTTTGTTGACAAATTTTTTCGTTCCGTTGATTTCATCAGCTTGGAATTTGCAATAACTATTGGCAGAACATGGACACATTTGGTACCTTGAATTAGCATACTTCTCATCAAACAGTGAAACAATTTTGATCCAATAGCCTTTTTAAATTCATTAACAGTTTTACCTGTTGATGTCACAACAATTCCAAAATAATCTTGGTGTCTTTTTATAACCTTCTTAGTTAGGCGACCTTTCCTACGAAGCGATTTCAGCAAACTTGGTTTTATTTGCTGCTTTCAACTCACGTAAACATCCGCCACCTCTTTTTTTTTATATGCCCGATACAATCTAATTTTTCAATAACGATGTCACAATATGGGTTTTGCTTCAGAATTTCCTGATAAGATTAGGAATCCCCATCCCGATATAATATTGGAATTGCAGGTTCATTTCCTTTTCGGAAGATGTGAAACATTCGACTAATCAAGCGGCTTCCATGGCTCCGGCAGAGCCATCATTGTTGATACTGCAATCACGATTTAAATAGAACTGATTATACTCATCACTTACTTTAAGCTTTTCCTAATAGGTACACTCATGGCATACCTTTGATCGTACATTAAGATCTAAACATTCGCCTGTATCAGCAGAAATGACGGTCACAATTCCATGAAGTGATGGGTACCCTCTTCTTTGTCATGTTCCATCACAAAAATACAATGACATCCCTGCACCATTTTTAACGGGCAAAGGTTATAATTTTGTGAGTTAATAAGCTGCGTTGTCCATTGACTTTTTCGCTATCACATTGTATGCAGAAGAAATAATCTGTTGAATGTCATCGAAAACCAATTTTCGCATTGGCAGTGGTAAATTCATAAAACCACATACTTTTTGAAGAGACGTATGACCTTTACCAATCTCCTTCGTAGCTATAGTAGCTCTTGAATTTATTTCAAAAATTTTAGAACCTTGGTTCAAATGGTTTTTCTAGTGTACATTTCATCTTTTTATTCACAATTTTTATAAAATATTTCGAATAACAAGCTTAATACTTTTTTCCTCTTTAAGTCTATCGTTATTTCTACGTCACGTGATTCACAATGTAGGCAACATACCATATAAAATAGGGAATTCAAAAGTGAATTCTCAATCAACAAAAAACAAGATGAAGAAGAATCGTCTATAGTATCAATGATGTTAGTTTTGACACATTGCTGATGACGCCAAGATATCGGTGTTGTCACAGTTAATAAAGATAGTCCATCATCAACAAAGTTACTTATAGAACCTTTAGAAAGGTTTTTTAGAAGAAACAAAAACAAAATTGATATTTTTCCAAGATGAGGAGTGTCGGTGAAAGATGTTTTATTAGAAGCGTTTTGGTTTCCTCTGAATATACCCTTTTGGAAAGTCGTTGAATGACCAGCTTTTCTTCTTTTTAAAGCAAGTATCTTTTTATTTTTATTTTTCATTCTATCTATTATACTAACTAGAATAAAAATCATAAATATTATTATATTAGAACTATACATGGTGCAAAAAAGTATGGATGAAATAAGTAAAAAACATAAAAGTCTACAGAAAATTTTTTCGCTCTACAAATCGCCTCAACTTTCTTTATCTTTTGGCTATAAGTTATAACCACATATAGGGTTCTACTCAGGGTAAAGAACGAAACAAGTACCCTGGGCACAATTTATATAAAAAACATTTTTTTGGATCCCCTAATCATCATATGTATAAAAAATGTCTTAATTTGTCATACCTATGTATACAGACATATGGTATGACAAATTAAGACTTTTTTTAGTGCAATAAATCGTTGCACACACAAATTTAAAACTTCAAAGCGTCAATTTTTCTTAAAAATAAATATCGGTTATCATTGCCATTTTCTACGTACTTTAAAATACCCAAAACATTTGTTTTTAAAAATTTTTAGATTTTGAGATTTAATACTTACTAGTCTACCACCTTAATGTCTTTTTCGAAAATTGGTTCAGATTTGGCAAGAGGTCACAATTATGAAGTTGTACAAAAAGCAATGTCCGATTTGTCTGATTCAGCTAGTTTTATAGCTGCTGAAAGCTCTGGTCATAAATGCCTTATCAATAATACAGCATTATGGAAAAGTGATGACATTCCAAAAATATTCAATTTAAATGGAAAACCCATTAATAACTTTAATTTTGACAAATGTTTTGTTAATGTTGGTCCTAAATTGACATCTAAAGTTTGATGGAGAAAGACAGTCATGAAAAATATATTGGCCCGAACATTAATCAGCAAGTAGAAAATAACTATGTCAGCTCCAAAGAGTTTAGTGATGCAATTTCTTCTACTGAACGTAACAAAGTCATTCATAACAATCTTTTTCCAAAAATGTAGCATTATGATATAACAGGAAAAATCCTTGAATGGGTCAAAAACTACCTCAAAAACAGGAAGAATTTTGTAAAACTTAAAACTACTGGGGTTTTTGATATCATATGTGGGTTCCTCAAGGCTCTATCTTAGGAACATTATTATTTTTAATATATGTAAATGATATGTATAGAGTTTCAAATCTTATATCTACTATTACGTTTGCTGACGACACTAACTTGTTTTTAAATGATACCAATATCCAAAAAAACTTTTTTCACAATGGTTTGAGTCAAATAAACTTTCCTTAAATTGTGATAAAACCAAATTTTATATTATTTCATACAAAAGGAGCTCAGCAAATAAACTGTTAAATTCCCATATTTATCTATTGACGAAATCGAAATAAAAAACACAGATTCGATAAAATTTCTAGGCGTTTTAATTGATCAGAACTTAAGTTGGAGTAACCATATCAGAATGATAGAAACAAAATTATGTAGGATGGTAGGGATTTTTTATAAATGTAGTTCTTTTTTAAATCTTCTTTCACCAATATTATTGTACTTTAGTTTTTTTCATTATTATTTATGCTATTCAAATACAGCTTGGGGAAGTACTTATAAGTCATACTTATTACATCTTCTAATACTTCAAAAAAAGCATGTCGAATTTTAAAAGAAAATTTGAAAGTTCTAAGTTATTGAACAACTTCAAATTTCCGTTTATTAAATCAAAGCTAAGAGAGTCCGCTATAAGTTATAGAAGACCAAAATTATGGAAAGACTTTCCAGTTAAAAAATTAAGAGACAACGAATGTAGTCTTTCAACATAAAAGCATAATTTTAAAATTTTTAATTTATATATAGTAGTATTATAGATTGTTTTATTTTCATTAATTTTTTTTCAACGAAATATTAATAGAAGTGTTAGCTTCACGATGACTTATTTTCTCTATGTTGTCATTTACATAAAAAATTTAAAATAGGGGGTCTATGAAACATTCAAACATATATCATCTTTGATTTTCATTCAAAATGTATTTTGCATTTACATATATAGCTAGCTACACATAAAAGCAATTTGTACATATTGTCAAGTAAATATTTTCCGCATGTAAAATCTCATATTCTTGACAAAAAAAAAAAAAACAATTAATAATAAATAAATCAATATTAAAAATAATAATAATAATAAATAAAAAACAAACTGGCGAAAACACAATCTGATCATAATTTATTATTAAAATGGAAATCTCACACAAGCAGAAGTAAAGTCTTTTAACACAAAAGAACTAAACCCTGCTAGTCCTAAAGCAATATCTAATTACACAAAAATACGCAATAAAAGTTTGATTGTGATGTGCATCTATACAAAGTCACAAACCTTTCTGGTTTATTTACGAGGACAAAATTTCGTAAAGCTACCAAGTATAAAATTATCTAGGCTGATGTTTACAGAACTTCAGTTTGTCATTCACAGAGAGAAAGATCTCAAATACCAGATAAAACCCCTTTTTATTGATTGTCTGACGACGACTTATCAAAACGTTACTTGAACTTAAATATCCACCACAATCACTTTTGTAAGTAGGAGCACATAACCACATAAACCTCGCTGACAGTTACGATGGAAAACAAGCCGCTTGATTACATAGAGTTAAAGTGAGATTTTTCCAAAATCTTCTTGTAAAATAGCAAGTAAAAAAAAAAAACGTATATCTCATAGCATAATAAAGAAGCCTTAGAGATCAATAGCTTTCAATTTTAGACGGAAAGAAGTAGCTCGCTAAAACCCAGATTTTTAAATTTTTAGCTTATAAACCAACAACAAAAAGCAATTATATTTTCTGACTATTAATACTATATTTGCATGATTTTAATTAAAAGTTGTTCAAATATCTAAAAAAAAAACTTTACTTTCAGTTTTAGTCTCGACCCACTCACAGTTCATCCAGTTACAGCTGCTAGGAAGGTCGACGATACCTTACTATCTAAAGTGTCTCCAAAAATGTTTACAGATTATTCATTGCAAAAAAAGAGAGGGAATTAAAATTACAGGATCTCGTATCCCGGCACTTATTGTGATATATAGAACGAACAAATTTAAAACATATTGGGACATTGTAAAATCTGGAAAGCAAGAAAATAATGAAATGTTTAAACTTTTTCCGAATATAAAACGTGGACACTTTTATGAAAACGAGGCTTTTCAATATTTTGAGAGTGTATCAAAATCATATACAAAGAAGTTTGGCTATTTTATTCACCCGTCAAACAATAGGTATGGTGCGAGTCCAGATGCATTGGGGCCATGTGGAAAACTTATTGAAATCAAAGCACGCGCCCTTAATTCAGAAATTCCACTTCAATCACTTGACGCATTTCCCCAGTATTATCTACAATGCCAGTTGCAAATGGCATGTACTGATGCACACAGCTGTATTTTAGTGCCATATTTACCTGAAACTAAAAGTTTAAACTTTTTTCCGATAAAACGAACAATCTTCTAATGAATATCGTAAAAGATGTTTGTGATTGTATATTGAATGACACGATTTTACTTAACTGGAGCCACAACAAAACAAACGGAACAACAAAACAAACGGAACAACAACAAAACAAACGGAACAACAAAACAAACTGAACAACAAAACAAACGGAACAACAAAACAAACTGAACAGCGAAACAAACGGAACAACAAAACAAACTGAACAACAAAACGAACGGAACAACAAAACAAACGGAACAACAAAACAAACGGAACAACAAAACAAACTGAGCAGCGAAACAAACGGAACAACAAAACAAACGGAACAACAAAACAAACGGAACAAAAAAACAAACTGAACAACAAAACAAACGGAACAACGAAACAAACGGAACAACAAAACAAACGAAAGTAAAGAATATTGGTGATAAAATTGTTGGTAAAAATATCGATTTTGATTTATTAAAACCACAGCGAAAATTTGTCAAAAATTGCACAAAAAATGCTGTTTTGGTAGATTTTATTCACAGGATTGATTTTTCTATGATACAGTTTTAATGTATATAAAGCGTCGTTCAATTTTTCTTTACTGTTTAAAAAAAAATGCTGTTTTATGTTCTTGTAAATATCGCAAAACAAAAGTACGAAAAAAAGTTTTTAAAATAGGCAATTAAGTAAATTATTAATGATCATAAAATTCTAATTAATCTGTAAAATATATAAAATAATGCCTCTGTGCTTGAAATAACAAAAAATTAATACTATTCTTTTAGACCAATAAAAGACATTATAATATTTACTATGTGACATAACATCTGGCAAGTGGGACACCTATTCTGTTAATAGGTCAAACATTGTTTAATATAGTCAAATCTCTCACTCTTCCGATGAATCGTTCGGCATGGATACGTGTATATGCTATATCAAAATTACGATGGACTTCATTTTGAGAAAACTGGTCTGCATCTTTTTGTTTTGGTCGACTTAGAGCCACACTTTTTGTCGCACAAAGCTCTTATATAGAAAAACCACGGTCGCTCATTATCTCATGTTCTTCTATAACAAAATTTAAAACTCCAGATTTCATAGTGATTTCTGAATCAGATATAGATCCAGGATATATACCACTAAATAATAATCCCATACCATGAGCTGAGATTGCGATGATTGCTTTGCCAGTTGCAGTATTTTTTTTTAAATTTAAAACATTTAACTAGAAATTTCATATCTGGTAGCAAATTGAAATTTTAACTCTGTAGCATCAATAACAATGTCGGTCAGTCCATGACCAGTGTTTACAAAAGCATTTGGCATATATTTGAGTAAAATCCATACCCAGGAGTAAGATTGATTCTATTAAACAATTTTGCGAGAAATATAACCCAGCCATTATAAATTTTTTGCATAGTGGTTTAAGAAACTTTTAAAACAAATGCCATGAGTCTCAAATCTAAACCGTGTTGACAAACAATTAGTGTTGCTAGTAGTTGAGCTTCGTGATCAAGAAATTTAAAGACACAGTGCATCCAGAGTATGGCAAAATGTGCACGTACGGTTCCAGTGACAAACCACAAACATATTGAAAATTTGGATTGCTTTTTAAATGAATTTATAGAAACTTTTCTTTTTCTAATTCGCTTTTTATTTTATATTTTCTTGTTGCAAAAGACCCAATGTGTTATTCTTGCAAAAAAAATTCAGCTTTTAGCTTTTTTATACTTCCTTTAATTTTATAAAATTATTTTTTGAGTCTAGCTCGGTTTCTTTACTTTTTAAACGTGTAGATGATTCTTCAAGCTTTTTTTTGTATTGTGTTTTTGACGGTTCACTTGACTTTATCTTTAATGGATGTTTTAAAATTGGGTGACGGTTTGACATTGTCATTCTAGGTTTTTGAAGAATCTAGAGTGTTTTTAGCTTTTTTATATTTAATTTGTAAAATTTTAAACTGCTCATGAGGAGCTGCTATGTTTGGAATTTGTAGATGGTGTTTTCCTTTCTCTACAACTCCAATGTGCAGCAAAAATGTGCCCAGAAGTTCTAAAAACACTTTGATATTGAGTTTGAAGTTCTTTGTCAGTGCTCGGTAAACGATAAAGTTCTATTGGTTTTCCGACATTATCTATTGATTTGAAGTTATCAAAACATAGTGAAGAAGTACAATACCAGTAATTTATAATAAGTTTAGATTCATAATAAGAAGATTAAAATTATAAAGACCACTACAAACTAAAAAACAACACAGAAGCGCCTGCTTTATTTTACATCATTGCGCCTTTATGAAACGTTTGATAAATTTTCCCGGCACCGGAATTCACTTTCTTTTTCTCAAGGTTTCCGGAAATAAGGCTGATATTTCTTTTTTTCAAATACTCAAGTGTGTGTTTAGCTCATTTGAACATGCTTCTTATTCTCTAAAAGAATGAAAAAATGAAAATGAAAAAATAAAATAAAGAAAAATAGACTCTTTACCATTAAAATAATAAAATTTTTCCTGAATGCTTTTGGTGCACGGTCAGTTGCTCACCCGACAGTTGCTCACTAACACCCGATAATTGCTCATCATCATTTGCTCACCCCAAACAGACTTTTTCTCACGGACAGTTGCTTACGTGATATTTGGCCCCCTCTCAAATATTATCTTCGACAATTGCCCGTCCGACATTTGCTCACCAATCACCTTTTTTATTGGCTTACTACCCACTCAAATGGCTTTGAAAAGTCTTTTGTAACAACTTCTTTTTAAAAAAAAATAAGTTTTTATTTTGATTTTATCTTGGTCTTCGATTGTAGCAGAAAATTTTGTTCAGCAAAGACACGAATATATGAGAAATGAGAATGGTTTGTGCAAAATGGATTAATTAATGTAATGATTGCTATACATTAAATATAAAAATGAGTTTTTAAATTTTAAATGTTGTTTTTTCAATTTTTGAAAAATGTTGAAAAGGCTGTGCTTTTTTTAAAAAAATGTTTTGAATTTTTCTTTTTAGTTGTGACTTTTTATTATTCTGCTCATGTTTGTTGTGCAGGTGGGAACTAGTTTTATTCTACTTCGGTTAAAGATTTTATGCAGCTAATACATAATATAATGATTATTATATATCATTTTTGCTAGTTTGTCTAACCGAAAATGGTAAAAACTGCTTATTTACTTACCTTTTAAAAGTAGTGCTATGATATATATATATATATATATATATATA
>JAUZNK010078933.1:0-13371 GCA_035046665.1 Euphysa ruthae | reverse complement strand
GATTCCTGAAACGTCGCTCAATAAAATTTTATAACTCATGACATGCGTTTTATCTCTTTAATTATTAATGCCTGAGTGGACAAACACAAATATTTTTGAAACTATAACAATACATCAGAATTGCTTTTCTGATCAATGTGGTTATGGAGATGTCTTTTAATTTTGGTTTATTTAATTTGTTATTAAAAATTCAGGCGTTTTCCTACGATGGTAGTTTTGCATTTTTAATAAGCTATTTACCAAATAGCAAACAATGTTTTATAATTTAATCTTGTGTTAAGAAGTAAATGAAATATCTAAATTTTCAGGCAATAAAACCGTTTATGCATGGGATATAATGGTTGATGTTTTTTCAAATATATTTAAAATCTGACCTTTGACCTCAACATATCCAAACCTGACAAAATTCTAATTGACGTTTTTGAGCGCAAAAAAAAAAAAATGAATAAAAATTATCATTGCTGAGCAAAACTACAATCCAAACTTTCATTGTTCTGAGTGTATAAGTTCACTATACTCTAATTAAAAGCAATACCATAGGGTACAACATTTATTCTTGTCGACGTATCAGGAGACGAACAAATAATTTTTATTTTCCTCTAAAATTTACAAATTTAAAAAAAGAAAATTATATCGATTTCTTTTATTTTTTTTTTTTTTTATTTTGGCACAAATAAATGACATAATTACAAAAAAATAATTATTTTCTAAAATTATTAAAGCTGTTTGTCTATTTCAATATATTTTAACCATATTTACCATATATAACATAACATACCATATTTAACCATATAATCATATTTACCTCATATTATCGCATATAGTTTCTTGGTCATTTTTGTTTTACATTAGACAGTTCATATATTTTATTTAGGCGTGTCCCTTGGTATATTTACCAAAATATTTGTCTATACTACTGTACTTTCCACATGTTAAAATCCTGCTTTCTCAGCGTGTAACGAGAGCTTTTACCGGCCCAATACATATACAATTCCAATAAGGAGTAGTGTAGATATGCCAATATTTTATATTTGAGGTATTATTAGGGATTATCTAAGCATTATAAATCTTCTAGGCGAACCCTAAAGGGACATTTTGGTATCATTCCCATATCGGTGGTCAACGCGTTGATGGGTTATTCGGAGCATTGATAATAAAAGAAAAAGCTTCTACAGACACTGCTATCGATACTATAATGCATGTTGGTGATTGGTTTCATGCTCTTGGCTCACAGGTAGGGGAAGGATTAATGCTCGTGTTCTCTTTTTATTTTCTATAGAGAATCGCTTTTTACTTGTGTATCATAATTTTCTTCCTTTGTTCTTTCTTCGTTTATCGAGAACAATCGAAAAAGTCTCTTATTTATTATAATAAGTTCTAAATTACTCTAGAACCCACAAAGTTTTTGTTTACATATCTTGTAAAAAAATTTTGAAAAATTTTCACAGTTTTAATGGATTAACTATTGTTATTTATATTTTCATAACAATATGCTATTTATATAGAAAAAAAAATTCCAGGGTACTTATTTAAGTGTGGAAGATAATTTTTTAAAATGACATCAGGGGTTTTCTTTATTTCATAGTATCTGGTTGGATAAATTCTTCATTTAAAAAAATCCGATTGATCATTGTGAAAATAATTATGATAGTTACCAATAATTAATATTTTGTTAAAGTCACTGACCTAAAAATAATTTACTCGCGTAATTTATAAGATAAACATGATTTCTTGATTATAAGTTTTCTTGCTAACTTTTTTTAGATGCACACAAGAATGATTTCGGGTTATTTTAAAAGCCAATCTAAATTTGTACAGCAGAAAACGATAGACGGAGTATTCTACGCACCAGCGATATTTAAATCAGCATTGATAGAAGGAATGGGCCAGTACAGAGATCCTAAAACAGGTAATAACTAATAATTCAGACAGATTTTTATTATTTTATTACAACTTTATACTACGATAAATATTTCGATAAAAAATATGTTGTCAAATGTATTTTTCTGTAAAGGAATTTTAAAATTCATAATTAATTCAAGATAAATTTTGGAAATAAATTTTTTTTTTTCTATCCGTACCGCAGTATAAATATTTGTAAACTACGAAGTCGTAATTTGACGATTCAGCGCTATTAACAAGAAAGCTGTAATAGCCTCCGAGTCACAATAAATTATTATCTAGAAAATGAGACTGTCGAGCCGGGAAAAACCTTTGTGCTAATAATTTTTATAGATCACATTACATCTATGGTCAAGCTGTATTGATAGTTGAGTTGTAATTTCGGATGCTGCGAATTTAAGGCAACCGACGGAACCGTCGGTTATCATATGATCGAGTGGTATCAATCGATCGATCTATTGTCGGTATATTTGGATCGAGCTAGGATTTACCTAAATTTTTCTGTGATCTGCGGTGAATCTTTTATTTCTTATCGCAACGTTTTTAAAGCGATCATCAGTAAGAAATTCTGGCACAAAATTATTAATTTGTTTCCTCAATTAATTTTTCTACATCTCATAAAAGTTTCACCTAGGCTAATTCCCCAAACTATAATATTGAATACATATGCTAGTAGAAATTTAAAAATCTTGTTTAGATACTTGGACACAGTCTCCTTACAAAGAATACGTTGTTGAAGCTAACAAAATATATCGGTTTCGTGTAATATGTCATAGTTTAATATATCCTTTTCGAATTTCTGTGGATGGTCATATGCTATCAATAGTAGCTTCAGACGGTTACGATGTAAAACCACGTGTTTTCGAATCATTTATAATAAATCCAGGGGAGAGATATGATTTTATGATAACAGCCAATCAAACAAGTGGAGATTACTGGATCAGATCTCAAGCTGTGGAGGTATCAAAAAAATTTCACATTATTAATGGTTATGATAAATACTAAAAATGGTATCCTAGTAGAAGGTTTTAGAAAATTGGTTTTGAGCTTTTTCTTATTTTTTTCTTTTATTATATTCTATTAATCGAAATTTACAAGAAAATAAAGGGTTGTTGAAATAAAGGAGGCATACTCTTTGGTTCTGCTGAGTCAGATGTTGATATACTTTTACATCAAATATCCTAGTGCAAAATTTAAAATAAAGCCGAAAATATCATTTTAAGCTCAAATTACATAACTCACGTTTTATTAGAGAGTGATGAATTTATACAATCATTTCTTTTATGTTAAAGTGAACAAAAAATAAAAAAGAATAAATAAATAATAATAATAACAATAATAACACTAAGTTGGAATTTTATCCATACTATACAAGCCTTTATATTTTCGACTCTATTTATCTTCTTGCCTTATAGACGCATTTTCTAAATGAAATAATTATCAGAAATTTTATTCATGTTTTTTTTCTAAAAAATATTTTTAATTTTTTTAGGATGGTAATCCTAATCATTACGCTAGAGCAATATTAAGATATGATAACACATCAACCATTCTTCCAGTTACACAGAGTAGAAACTGCACAATTAATGATCCGTGTGAAGTACTAAACTGTCCATTCTCGTATTATCCAACAAACATGCACACAAAATGTGTTATTTTCGATAAACTTGAAAGTCTTGTTGATGAAGCACCTCCAAAGTATGAAAATGACTCTATGGAAGTGTTCATGAATTTTGCGCAAGACACAAAACAAATGAATATTAATGCCCGTCATTTTGTACACCCAGGGGTGAGTTCGCTTACGCAAGATGAAGAGATAGATGCAGATATTAATTGTAGCAATAAGAAGTGCGACGGTTCTGAGATATGTTACTGTCAATACGAATTAGACGCACCCTTTGATAAAACCCTTCAGATGGTGTGGAGTAACCATGGATTTGGATCCACGCGGCACCACCCAATTCATTTACATGGACATAGTTTTTACGTCTTGAAAATGGAATATGGGGTTTATAACGAATCTACTGGAATAAAAGAAGGGAACAATTGGGAAATTGATTGCGGAAACTCTATTTTTTGTGCTGAACCAAAATGGAGAAAAAATAGCTGGAAAAATGGTGGTGTTCCCGGAATGAACTTGAAGAACCCACCACGAAAGGATACTCTGATGATTCCTACAGGTGCTTTTGCTGTTATTCGAATTAGAACAGATAATCCTGGAAAATGGTTCTTGCATTGTCATATTGAGTTCCATGCCATGCAAGGTAAGGTTCTACATTCAACTTACTGAACTAGAATATGTAGGGCAGGACAAGGGAGAAATTTTATTTCTTTTTAATAATTCAAATGATTTTCCGACTGGTCAAATTTATCCATCAAAACCACGGAAAATGATTTTTTCATCACGGTTGAATTAAAAACCCTTGAAATTTAGAATTAATCCTAGGTTAACCAACACCCATTAAAAAGCAGCAAATTAAAACAGATACACAATAAAATGCCTGAAATTATGAAATTTTAAGAATTGCGTCTAAAATTTTGGTTTTGCGGCTTGTGCACATGTCGTATCGAAAAGCATTTTAATGCAGAAAACTGCACAATATTAAGGTATCATACACCAAGATGGTAAATTCATTTTATTTCATACATTTTTACTTTTGGTACTTTTTGTTAATGTTCGTTTTAGATAAAATAAACCCTGTGATTTTTTTTCTTTCCTTATTAATCAAATAAAAAGTTACAACAACAAAAAAAAAAACCTAATATTAAACATATGGCTCTCAACCAAAGATAGGACATAAGGTAATTTCATTTTTTTTTTTTGAATTTATTACATAAGAAGCATTTTGAATCTTTCAGAAGATTTATGATAAGTAACTGTACACCTCAGCGAAAATGCACCGGTTTCAAAGCTACGCAAAGGATCTTCATATATTAGCTACTAATTTATCATTGGAAAAATTTGCTAATGAACCTATCAAAAAATTCCTTTGATACACTGCAACCAATTCAATAAAAGTCTGAGTTGCACATGACCAATTTATTAGGTTACGGTTTAAGTGGGATTTGAATAGAGAAAAGTATATAGTAAATGAAAAATGACCAATTTAGAGGTGGCTTTCTGACCTTCCTCGCTCCGGTCCTTGGTGCCATTGCTCAGCCTCTCCTATCGCTGCTCAAGTGAGTATAACCAAAGGAGATGCAAAAAAAGTAGGCCAGATCGGCCTAAAGTCTTACAAGGCGTTGAATTAGGCGATCATTGGTATAATAACTGCCCGAGGTCCCACCCCTTTTGAGAGCCATTTTTGCATGACCAAAGGATACAGTGTCCGCGCAAACAGTGCCTGCATTTCGATGGTGTTCCTTCGGTGCCCAGCCGGTGGCAGAGCTTTTTAAACCAAACTTGAATTTGTGTTTGATGCCCGTGAAAGATGTCGTCGGCGTCTGGTTGGCGGTCAAACTAGTCGAACCACTCGACTGCATATGATGGTATTGCAATACCATCATATGAAATCCGACATGCCCAGTGCTCCAGCTATGTGGTTGTTGCCATGCCTAGTCTGCGAAGTCGGTCGTAATACTAATGTCCATGGCCATCTTTACAATTGGCGAGACCAAACCACAACAAAAAATGGTGACGGAATGTGCTGGAACCGCAGCGAAGGTGCATGAGATCGAAATGCTGCCGTGGTGAATTAGGCTTTAGGCTTTAGTGAACGCCTTGAGAGCGATCGGTCGTCAAATCAAACGCGTAAGCTGCGGTGCCCCAACATAAGATTTCAGTCAAGACCCCAGGCTTGACCAGCGATGACATACATTGTGGAAAAATACTCTTGTGCGACAAAGAAGCCCTTCACGTTTGTTCCGTTAAAAGCGGGCTCGTTAGCGTTCTTAGGCACCTTTCTAGAGCCAATGGTCAGTTGTAACCGAATTAGTCCATAGTTGTTATGGTCCTGTATTATGTCCCCTTCGTACGCCGATGTACATCATGTAGATCACGTGGCTAGGTTTGCTCTAGATATTTTTTAATAATCTTCTTAAACTGCATCTTGCCCGTTTCTTGTTGCTGGTAGAAGAGAGTTCTTTTCTTAGGATACAAATCTCTCCTATTCGCCATCCGATCTATGTTGAAGTTTGTGACAGCAGGTGTCAGTTCTACCCGCCTTACAAACCAGTGCACAGATGAGACCTTGATCTACGCTCCAGTCACCGCAGTGGCCGCTATCAACGTAAACTTTAGCTTCGCTCGAGATAAAGACAGCCGCAAGGCCGTATTTCAGTAGCAATCTCTTTGGCGCATCCCCAGGAACGAGAAGAACATAATAATACTAATCGCCCGCTGTCCTTGCTACCACGAAAACGGTCGAAAAATAAAATCCGCATTGGCTTCACCTTCTCTTTAAAAGTGGGCAGGAGTGTCTGGATACCATCCTTCATGCTGACCTGTACCACTCTTGTCTCAGTTTTTTTCTTCGAAAATAGCGTCAGTAGTGTTATACCTTGCTGCCGAAGCAAATCGTAGAGTTCTGCAACTCCAAGAGAAAGCTGTTCTTTGAAACTTTGCGAGCCCTTAGCGAGATAGTGTGAGGTTTCGTGAGGTTGTTGCCATGAATGAGGAAACCATCGTTTTCAATTTCACCGCTCGTTAGACCTAAAATTGCTACCTTATACTTTATATACCCAAATGCAGCCGAGCAATAACAATTTTTAGCATACTTCATGGACATGCCAGGAAGCCCGATGGCACAGAAAACAAACGTGGACTTGCGGGACCAATTCGCCCTAAAGGAGACCTGGCCCCCCAGGGTGAAAAGGGGATCAAGGAGATATAAAGTTATTTAAAAGTATAATAAAAATTATTTCAAGGTGTGACAGCTTTAATATTTATTTCAAAGTATGATAGGTATTTCAAAGTGTGAAAGCGCAGCATAGAATTGTTTAAAACGCTGAAAAGCAGATAATATATTTTAATATTTACAAACCTGAGAAGCAGATAATATATCTGTATAATTACAACCCTTGGAAGGAGATATTAATTTGTATATTTATAACCTTGGGAAACAGATATTAATTCGTATATGTACAACCCTGGGAATTTGGTAGATTTATTTTCATCATGATTTGATAAATCATAATTAAAATTTCAAGTTACCAAAATAATTTTTATTTTTCAAGATTATTTGATGTGTTTTTTAGATATTTCTAAAGCTCAGTACCATTTTTATTAGGGTTTCTCTGATGGGGGCTATAATTTTATGCCCATTCTCAATAATTATTGTTATATATTTTCAAAAAAAAAAACTGTTGATTTGATCATGGAAGTGTAAAAAGTTTTATTCCGCTCTATGGTTAGATCAAAGCAATGAATATGAAGATGTCAGTAAAAATGTTTACATTTAAATATTACTTCTGGTATAGTTAGATTAAATTATAATATCATTCTTATTTTAGATGATGATAACATATTTTTCAGGTAACAGTAACGAATGAAGCGCCGAACCAGCTGTAAACCTTCTTCTTCCTAAATCTTGTAAAAAGGCATAAAAGGAGAGCGCTTACTGGCTTGGACAAAATTGAGAAACCTTATTCATTCGCTCATTCACTCATTCATTTATTTATTTAACGTTGGTAACGCTTACATAGTTTTATATGAATATAGCGAATATGAATAAAGCGACTAGAAAGCACAAACACGCATCTTTCAAAATTGGTTAAGAATATCAAAAATTTGAATAAATTACAATTATGCCATAGAGAATTGGCAAGGTAACAAAAAAAGTCACAGAGAAGTGAAAAAATGAAAAAATAGAATGCTACATATTGTACAATATCATTACTTAACTGTCAAAAGAAAATTTGGTGTGGATTTAATTTTTGATCAAAAAATATGGAAGGAAAACATACCATTACTAAAGCTTTAAGAAAACAAACATAAAAAGCAAGCAAAAGGCTTTAAATAATAGTCTTATATGGGCTTATTTATCATCTACAATGAAGCAAAATGCGTTTTTTTTTTTTTTTTTTTTTAATTAAACATTGTTTTTTGTCATCATCTCTTTTCTTCGGATTTTCATCCTAAATGTCATATAGCTCAAGTTTATATTGTGGATTACTTTTTATCGATGCTTTTGCTGATATTGCGATCGCAAAAGACGCAGAACTAAATTTTTTTTATATGAATTAATAAATCTGCAAGCACTCCTTCCAGTCAATTACTTTTTTTTTGTCCGATATTTATTTGAATATGCGCTTATTCTCTTTGTAAACTTCCATTAAATATCATGAAACACTAGGCTTAATTATATTTGCAATAAATAACCTATTCGCTCAGCTATTTTTCTGAATAAACTGAAATTTACGCAACTACAAATTATTGAACAAAAATGATTAGGAAGATAGCACATAACATGAAAATACAATTGATCATTTTAATTACATCAGTACTTTATTATCTAAATTTCCTAAAAATAAATTGAAACGTTATCAGATTAAAACACTTTATAAAATTTTATCCAACAGATTTATTCTTTCAATAGATTTTATACTAGTTACAAATTTACGGGGTGCGTTAAGTTGAATCGATTGATTAGAAAACGGCAGTATTAAACATTTTTGCGTTGTATTATACGTTTGTATATGTTGTATATTGTTTGTATATTATACTATTTTCTACTTTTATTAACTTTGGCAAATTTTTTTTGTGCTAAATAAAATCGGCTTATATTTTTTACTAAGTTTAATTAAACAATTTTTTTACAGTAATTATAGACTGATGAGCAGAGGTTTTTTTTAGTTTGGCAACCTACATAGCTCAAAATCTCCAATGCCTACTACACCAACATAGGACGGGAACATTTTTGGAAGAGACTTTTTATGACACCTTATAAGGCTATATAAGACTAAGAACTGATTGTTCAACAGATTTTTTTTTATTCAATAGGAATGGCAATGATATTGAACGAGGCTCAGGAAATACACCCCGAACCCCCAAAAGGATTTCCAATATGTCAGAATTTTTACCATAATGAGACCAAAGATACAGCTTATGTCAAAAAAGGTAATTTAATCTTGAATATCAGTAGATACTTTAAGGTATGATAACAAAAGAGATTGATGTTATCTTGGGTTTTTGATAACATAAACTTTAATATAATTTGGCTCATTGGGCACTAAATCCCAATTTCAAGTTTTATAAACGAAAAGTTTTAATGTCTATTTCTCTGTATCTCAAATACTAGGAATTACATTTGTATAACTCAAATTACCGTCTCCTAGAATTAGCTTATTTCGGCTTGATTAATTTCTGAAGGTATCAAAATTTTAGCTTACGAAAAATTAAAATGTATATCTCTATTCACATTAATGCAGATCAAGAACACCGGCCGTACACTGCCACTATCTGAATTATTTTTGTTCCCTATCCTAGAAGTATTTAGTTTTATACATTAGACAGTGTAACTTCGTAAAGAAACATCTAGTAGCAAGTGACATCTTTAAGAGAACGAGGAAAGATCACAACGGCATACAGGATTATCATAAAAACATAACTATTGATACCTTTTTTTCTACAATTTTTATTTTATTATTTTTCTATATATTCATTTTAGATTCTATCTCTTTCCCCAATTCTAACTAGATTTTTATCCCATTTTAATTTAATTTTTTATCCTTCCTACCCAGCACATTTGAACTCTAATTTCTTAGAGAATATCCTCAAATTTTAAGTGAAACATGTTTACAAATCACAAAAGGAGCTTTTTTAAATAATTTATATTTTTATAAATACCATCATTTGAAAAAATGAATATTCCCTTCCTTTAGTTTTACCCAATTTAAGAGTACACTAATTCACTTCCTCAATACCCACTTAATACCTAATAATACGAGGTTAATAATAAAATGTCCAAAATTAATAATCGTTTTTTAGATTCAATCATTGAAAAAGAAGGAAAAGATGAAAAGTTAGAAAACATCTTAATTTCCTTGGTCATAGCATTAGGAGCACTATCTTTGGTACTATTCATTATAATATTGACTATGTGCTGTGTTCAAAAAAGGTTGGGGACAAATAAACCTCAGGTAACTAAAGTCAGTGGTTACGAAATGAAATAATCACGAAAAATATGCTTCAAATATGCAGCAGACAGGACAATCAATTTTTTTTTTTTTTGTTTATATATATATAACATATATATTTAATAAATTTAGTTTTACTTGTTCCGTCTTTTAAACAACCTTAAAAAAAAGTTTTGTGCATTTCAGTTGAATTCACGAAATTTGTCACAATACAATTATATCATCAGAAAAAGTGAAGAAATTACTTTTTCTTTTCCTTCTGTAAATATGATTTTCGCAAAAAATTTATTCGCTTAAAATTTATATATTTGATTATATGCTTGTATATTGTTATATTGTTACCCATTTTTTTTTAGTTTAAGCACGATTTTTTCACTGCCAATTTTCGATCTCGGGTGAGAATGATTTTAGTTTTGGATCAAATAAGAGCGACATCGGTCAAAATTCTTGGAAATAGCAAGGTTATTTGTTGTTTCAAATCTAAAAAAACAAAATGTTGAAGTTTTAGTCAAATTTTATTTTTCGCATAGAATTTCTAAACTGAAATATATATCAGAAAAAAAATTTTATTTTTATCTGCTATTTATTTAGCAATCTAGTAAATAAATTGTAAATCTTAGTCGAAAACGACTGATTAATAGAAAATCTATCGTTGAATCATAGCGGGCAATAAACTGGAAATTGATTTATTTTATATTTTAGTTTTTTAACATGCGCAAACTTTATTTTTGTAAATAAATTTATGAACTATTTATGGCCTTCTTTATTTATAAAACAACAACCCAGTTAATGCGAAATAAATGAATGAGTCCGACTTTACTTTCGTTATGGATATATGCAAATTTTTTTAGTAAAATAGTCAATTTGAATTTTGAGGTGTTTCAAACCAGTATGTTTAGAATTTTAGACCTCATTCTTTTCCATATCGTAAGCTGTGAGAACCTTCACTTACAGGTAAAATTTATTACCAGTGGGAATATGCCGTTGCGAAGGCCTAAAAAGTCGGTATGGTATTACTATCCTTGTAATTTATCTCGGGAGATCCCTCAAATAATAATCCCAATGAGATTTGAAGAAAATATGTAATGAACTACAGCATTATAAAAAAAAAAAAAAACTTACAAACGCATTACACCACCGTCAAGCTGCTGACTGCCAGCATTTAGGAAAGTGTTGAATGAGAACTCCTGTATCCCATCAGCCCCTTTAACTGATTATTCGTTTTAATGGGGAGTATATCCCTCGAATATATGATTTTTTTTCGAAAACTTCAATTTATCATTTTTAAACTATTTAGACTGTACAATCTGCGAAAGACATTTTTGACTGTATAAAACCAATCAAAATGCCTAAAAATAGTATTTTAAAGAGAATGGTCTTATTGAAATTTCCCTAAAAATGTCCTTGACGACGGTTTTTGGCCTGAAAAATCCATCTTTGTTAGGTCAAATTTACTGACTTTTCAGATGAGCGAGATTATTGCATGATGCTTATCTCAGCAAGTAAAAAATGACGCAATTGCAACGCTAAAGCTGGTTACTAGACAAACTGGATTTCTGGAAATAGTTTTCATAGAGTTAAATATAACACTAAATATAAGAAAAAAAGAAAAGTCCAAACATAAAAAAGTCAGCAATTAAAGTAGTTGTTGAAGAACATGTAAATAATGTAAATACTTCTAAAATTGTTGGAAATACAGATGTAAATATTGATGCTGTAAATAATAATGAAAATAGTCCGGCTATTCAATTGATCGTAAAGGCATCATTCGATATCGTTTTGTTGATATGATAACTGTTAAAGACAGTTTTTGAAGGTCTTGTATGTCCTAATTGTTACAAAAAATATTTTATTCAGTGAAAAATTTTCTTCGTAAAAAAGGTTTATCGTTTATGCTTTTTTTTAATTGTTCTTGTGGCCATCTTCAGGAGTTTTACACCAGTAAATTGGCTGGAAAGCAGGGCTATGATGTAAATAGTAGAGTTATATACATAATGAGATCTCTCCATCATGGATACACTGGGATTGAAAAATTTTCAACGTTAATGGACATGCTTAAACCTTTTATGTATTTGACAAGATTGTCGACAAAATTTCTTCTGCCGCTGAGGAGGTAGCAAATGAAATTACGAGTGATGCTGTTAATGATAGACGAGAAATAAAAGGAGTCAAGACCAAAAATGAAATTTCTAACACTTGTGCGTAGTTCGATGGAACTTGGCCAAAGCTGGTCAACACTTCAAATAATGGAGTTGCAGCAGCGCTTTCTATCATGACGGGAAAGGTTTTAGACATTGAAGTGTTGAGTAAAGTGTGCAAAGCTTGTGTCTAAAAGAAATCTGGAAAGCATCTGATCCAATTGTGTATGCAAATTGGCGAAATTCCTATAATTGCAAATTTAAAATACACTGAATCAGCCCCAGGTATGGAAACCGAGGGAACAAAGCGAATTTTTAATCGATCCTCAAGAAAAACATAAGTTGCATTATGTAAAGATAATGACGATAGTAAGAGTTTTATTAATGTCAAAGATGCATATAATATAATAGTTAAAACAATTTGAATTTTTTAGGACAATACCAGAAGAGAATAGGGAACCGTTGCCGTAAATTGAAAAAGAATGTCAAAGGATTAGGTGGTCGCAGCAGATTGATAAACGCTACCATTGATCGCCTTCAGAATTATTTTGGTATCGCCATAAAACAAAACGCTTGTAAGCTTAAAGACATGCAGGATTCCGTCAGAGCATCACTCTTCCATGCTGCACCTTTGTAAATGAGCAATTGGCATTTTCCACACTGTTCAACTGGACCGGATAGTTGGTTTCGATATAACCGTGACTTGGCCGTGGATTTTAATGAACCTGTTTATTGCTTAAGGATATATAAATGAATAAATATATTGATGGAATGAATGAATATATATGCTCCTTTATCTTATGATGTTGTAGAGCACTCTGAAGTTTGATGTTGGTATCCTATTAGCGGTAATGCAAAGCTCACTATTTCCGAATAGTTAGAACATCATAACTTAGTTCACTCTTATATATATAATTATAGCTCACTCGCACCACAAGTGATTTGCTCAAGCGAAAAGCTTGTGTTTAAAACTGAACCTATAATTCATATAGAGCAGGGGTTCTTAAACTTAAACTGTCCGTGGACCCCTCGTTTTTAAGGGGTCCATAAAAAATTTTATCACATTAATCGATAATTATTATCGATAATAGCATAATACCACGTAAAATCGAAATTAATACTGATGATTTCTGGTTTGGCGTTTCCAGATATTATCGCATTCTGTCTAATACGTCACATTCCACATTGTTGTTTTTGCCGCTATTTTAACATTGTAAAATCATATCAGTTGCAGCTAGGCTAGATGTTAACTAGG
>JAUZNK010078922.1:0-13371 GCA_035046665.1 Euphysa ruthae | reverse complement strand
TTTCTTTGTGATGGTAGCACAGACACAAGCGTTATGGAAAAGGAATTGGTTTATGTTCTTTTTTTATTAAATGGTACTCCAGTAGTTAAATATTTAAGTGTTGAGGATTTTACTTCTGCTGATGCGCAAGGTATAAAATCTTCAATCGAATCAGCATTTAAGAGAATTGGTATTACCAATTTAATGTCGCGTCTCGTTGGCATTAGTTGTGACAGAGCAGCCATGAATATAGGTGCATTTAATGGATTGGGTGCTATCTTCAAACAAGACGCTCCGTGGCTTGAGATTGTCCATTGTTTCAACCATAGGCTGGAATTAGCAATAAAAGCTGCATTTGACAGATCACCGTTTTTTGAAACAGTCAATAATTTTTTGTTGCAGCTCTATTAACTGTATCAGAAGAGCCCCAAAAAATTTCACAATTTAAAAGAATTGGCTGAAGCGTATGACCAGTCAGTCCCGAAACCAACAAAGGCAAACGGAACTCGATGGATTGACCACAAATTTAGAGCAATGAAAATTGCATTAGAAAACTATGGCATTTTCATAACGCATTTAGAGTAACTTTCACAGAATGACTCAAAAACAGAAAAGCGTGCATAAATTTCAGGCTGGCTCCGTAAGTGGAAAGAAGGACACCTCCCCGTACACTTAGCTTTGTACCTAGATGTCCTAAGCCCTATACGACGTCTTAGTTTAGGTATGCAATCCGAATTGCATGATCCTGTTAAACAGGTACGTAGAATTCAAGATTTTACTTGGAAAATGTCAATGGAAACTATCATTCTAAATAACAGTTTAGATGCCGATGCGGCTGGAATTGATTTTACGAATTATAGAAAATTTAAATCGAGCTTAAAAACAACATAATCTGGTGTATACTACCAAAATATAAAATTATTAAATTACCGGCAATATGAATCCACCGAACAGATTCGTAAGATTTATTCGCAAATAATGGGGAAAATAACAGACAGTATGGAAAACAGATTTGCAAATTTTCAAACTTCACCAGTCTTTAAACACATTGCGTCATTATTAGACATCACAACATGGTCAAAAACACTAAATACTGTTACAGAGTTAGTAATAAGCGATATCGCTAAGCATTTTGAAATTATTATTACTAGAAATGGCTGCGACATCACACAGTTAATTACAGAATTTAGTTCGTTACACAGCTTTGCCATGCGTGTTTTAGCCAACAACCCAAAGCACCACTATTTGAAATTATGGAAAATTTTGTTTCAAAATGAGCAGGAAGTGTACCTATGCGTTGATTTTCAATGTGTCATAATATTTTCTTTGTATACATATTATAAATGTCTAAAAAAGTTTTAATGAATTGGTGACATATGCAGAATTATCTGGAGACTTTTGTTTCAAATGTTAGCAGCTAGGTTCTTATAAAAAAATTTGTGCGTGTTATTAGAATTTTCCATAGACCCTTATAATGGCATAAACATCAGCATTTTCATAACTGATATCGTTCTTTTTAATACTGCATTTCTTAAAATATCTAATTAAATTTAATCTGTTTAACAAAGATGCTAAGCAAATATAATCATTGCATAATTGCAATCTTTATTTGCTTTAATCAACTTTTTGTGATTATATACAGAATATCACAAAAATGTTTTGATAATTTAAAAAACTGTTGAAAAGGGTTTAAAAACCAAAAAAAACTACCCTTAACAACACACAAATAGAAACGCAAAAACACAGAGAAATACAGAAACACACACACAGACACACATACAGAAACCCACACACACAAAAAAAAATTTTAATGAGCAAAATTTCATAACATTTTTTATGTGACTTTTGTGTATGTTTGAATCTACACTCTCTGTCAATTGCTACCAATTAGACAACAAAGAACAATAACACTTTTATTCACTGTACTGTTGACTATTTTTGAAAAAGAAATCATTGTTGACAATCTCCGTCAACTGGAAAAGATTATCATTTTCCATATTAATAAGTTAAGGTGTTTAAAAAATTTCAAGCCATCATAAATTTTGCTTAAAGCTATTTTTTCATACATAAATAAACATTCCCTATAGCTCAGTGATGTCACTAGGTTATGCTTAGAGATTTTAAGAAACCTACTTTGTAAATCATGTAAAAACCATTGGGGGATTTCTTTAAAAATTCAGTATGACTGAGAGAGAGTTGTAAAGTTGCTTGCATGATCCTTTCTCTAGAATTAGATAAAAGTTTACAAGTATTTTTTCTTACATGTATGGCTTTTCGAAATTTAAAATTTAAATTAAAATTTAAAATTATTTCAATAGAAAAGAATTTCATAATCAGAAACATTTAATTTTTTCCAACCACTGTAAGTTAGCAATATCTTTTACACACAAATAAGCCTAGTAGAATTTATGAAGCAGCAAGTGTATTTTACTCAAAAATATAAATGTAGATCGGCATGGTTGGCACTGCACTGCAGAGTGAGCCGACTTTTATTTAAAAGGTTGCAAGTGAAAATAACATATCCCTAACCTTTATAGAGTTTGGATCATGAATATACTTCACTTTGTATGCATGGTACACTTTTAAACACTGTAGACAATGATATAAGTCAGGTAGACACTTTTGTGCCACGTGTGTGTATTCTTCATCTGGAAATGGAATCTCTTTTGAAAGAATTTTGAGATAATTACAAACATCTTCTTCTTCTCCACCGCACCACAAGCAACTCATTTTTCATCTAACATATTCTAAATCTAAATAATAAGTATGATTTTACTTCCAATATCACAAAAAATGACTCATTAGCTAGCTGTATTTATTACTTTTAAAATTTAAACCATGGATATATAATAACTTTGCAAAGTGAAAAAAATGTAACTCAAAACAATAAGTAATATGGTTTGCATAACTAGCGGTCACAAAAATTAACCAAAAGTTCAAACGCCAATGTATTTTCACCTTAAGAGAAACTAAAAAACAATTTTTAAAGATTACTTCTTAAAAAATCTATTTCTTATCACTTTTTTTTAAGTTTTTCTTTGTTTCTTTCTTTATACTCTCACATAATTTCAATTCAATTTTTAATTATTTACTTTCTTTCTTTAGTTAACTTTTGAAATGTTTAGCATATTTTCCATAAATTTTCAATACAGGTATTAAGTTTCGTTTTATTAATCTTCAAAATGCATTTGTAGAATTTTTATTAATATTAAAAAAAAATTAGATACTGTGGATTATGGTATTCTAATCTCCAAATTAGAGCATTATACTATTCGTGGCATAGCAAAGGATTGGTTTAGATCTTATTTATATCATCACAAACAGTTTGTTTCTATTAATAGGTATAAATCTTCTTTAAAATCTATTATGTGGTGTTCCTCAAGGATCTGCTTTAGGCTCTCTATTACTCTTTTTATATTAACGAATTAGATAAATCTCTCAAGTTCTATTCCGCTTATCACTTTGCTGATGACACAAATCTTTTTTACATCAATAAATCATTACAATCCATTTGTAAAAATGTAAATTTTGATCTAAAGTCCAATGCCAACTTAATATCAATGCCAACTTAATATCCCTGAATGTAGAACAAAAAACTCATCATTTTCTCAGCACCTTCAAACCCAATGAATTGTTCATTGATTGTTCTGGTTACAGTTTTTGTTAGAACCAACTTGATCTGATGCAGGTGCTGTGGTTTCAGAACACTATGCTAAGACTTGTAACGAGACTAAAGATTGACATTCGTGAGAGTAAAATATAATTGCATAGGTCGGGTTAACATCAACTAACTGGACTTCAAATAGATAGTCATTCTTGTTTGCTTGGACAAAATGACGTAGGAATACTTCACCCGGCTTCATCCAAGATGAGAACCTTAGGAATGACGAGATAAGCTAAAGAAAAGTTATGTGGTGTGCTGTTGGTTATGGCCGACAGAAGTGATCGGATTGAATGGAAAACTTTTGGCAACACACAATTTCTCAGTTTTTTATTTAAGGGCTAATCCTACACCATCCTAAATAATCCCACTAAAGCGTTCAACTTGGCCAATGCCAATTGGGTGATATGGTGTAGATGTGATTGTTGCTACTCCTTTATTCATTTAAAATAACTTAAGTTCATGCGATACTAGAGCAGTACCCCAATCAGAGTTATGTAAGCTGGAAACCCACAAAACAAAAACAATTTTTTCAAGTGTTTGATTATCATAACTGCACTGACATCGGGACATGTGAATACAAATGGTAATCGCAAATACTCATCTATCATGGTGAGAATATACTTATTTCTTGAGTTTGTTGGCAGTAAAATCGATACTTAAGCAGTCCATTGGGTGGAAAGATTTAACTACTGTTGCAAGATTCTTAGGCTACAGATCTCTGATAAGTAAACAATTCAAAACGACTTTGTAATAGCCAATGTCACCATTTCTTGCTTTTATTCAAAGTATGTGAAATGAATACTACAGGGTAACCACTTTGATTCAAAGTTGCTGATATTGCTACTTCTGATGAATCGCACTGAGCAATAAATGGAAGATTTTCATCAACCGAGCTAAGTGAGGCAGAATGAAGTTCTTCTTTTAGATATTTAAAAGATGCAAGAACTTCTAAGTAAGTAAGTATTTATTCACTATCAATAAAAATTTTACAAAATAAATGTTAAAAACTTCGTTTTAAAAAAAAAAGAAAATTTTTGCTGATAGAAAATGTCTTAGTGCTTATAGGGGGTCTCATTAAAGGAGGGATCCAATTAGAGTAGTAAGAAAACATACCAAGGGATCAATGTAATGATTGGATTCCTGATGAAGGTGGTAAATTATCATCTAATGGTTTTAATGTGTTGGCATCAGGTTTAAATCACAATCATACCTTGGATAACACCAACAAAGATTCTTTAAAACCCCTAAACGAGTGTTTCATGAGTTACTGAAATTTTTTTAAATTTTATATATGATAATCGAGTAGAGATAATGGTTGTCTGGCCAAGCGGTTAAGACTCTATGACACCAAAATGCGCCCGTTTGATGTAAAAATAACAAAATTAATTATTTAATGATTTAGCTTAAATTCAAGCAAACTTCGTAGTTGCTAAGAAACAAAGTAAATCGTTGACAAAATAAGCCCTAATATATTTTAGGTCTGAATATATTGCGATTAAGCAGTTATTGCTTATGGTTTATTCTTATTGTTTTGAAATTTTTTAATTGATGTTGTATGGTATTGGTTATATTTTTAAATTTGCAAATAATTTAATTTATAAATAAACTTGTGTCATTTAATTTGTTACTATGTTTTGTTTTTTTTATTAATCCGAAAAAAAATTTTTAATTTTACTAATTATTGTCCAGTAAAAGCCTTTTTGCAAGGGCGATTTTTAACGCAAGTAAATGAATGCAGGTTGGCATGGGGGCAGGTGCAGGCAATCGCCCACCTCATGACAACGCCAGAACCCCCTGTTGCCTTGTTATTAACTGATGAAGAGCAAAGACTATATTTGGGGCTTTGATGTAGAGGTTATCTGAAACTTTAAATACCTCGTCAAAGGTTTCATATTCTTTGATATAGTCATAAACTTTGACAGACCCAAAGTTCACTATAGATCAAAACTTATCTGGAGCTTGATCTCCACATTCATCAATAAAGTTCAAGAATGTCCTCTTTGAATGTTTCCATTCTTCTGATGCGCTATCAGTTATGATCCAAATCCAATCTGGCAGACTTGAGAACTTTTGACATTTTTATTGTTATTATTATTGTTATTATTCGAAAAAATTGTAAAGAAATGAAACCAGACATTGACCTGTTTATTTCTTCTTCCTATATAGTTTTACATTTTCCATGCTAGCATTTGTTAGACTGCATAAAGGGTCATTCCATGTCAAATCAAACTAAGAAAATGTAAAAATTACACCCTCCATTTCAGATTTTGATGACTTTTTGTATACAATGTCAATTTAGTCTGAAACTAACACAAACCAAAAATAAGCCTCTAACTCCTTACGGTTCCTGAGATAGATGTTAATACTTAGTCCCTTTCTGGATGTTTTTTTTTTTTCAGAGCTGCTCATAAATCGCTTTATATAACTGTAAATAAGGTTGTGAAATAACTTTACATTATCCAATATCTAAATTTGTATTTAACCATTTATTGGTGCAAGGAATTTAAAAAAACAATCAGAATTTTGAATAAACTAAGGTAAAACTCAAAATTTTAATTTGAAATATATAAATATACTCTTATTCATTTTACATGACCTCCAGGGATATGCAAAATTTCAAATGTGGCCTAGATCTGGTAGTCATAGTTTCTTTTCCAGTTTTTAGACTATATAATGAACTAACAGTGAAAGAAAAATTAGAAAGATTATCCAATTAGTTATTGAAATGTTTAGATTTAAACTTCAGACCACAAATTTTTATTTGTGGGCAAAAAATCTGTGGAAACCGATAATAAAAACAACATTTTACAAAAGTTTTTGCAAAACTTATTTGTTTTGAAAGTTCCATCCAGTCACTTTATATGTTTGAGAATTCAAAAATAAAAAAAAATAAAGAATAAGTTATCAAAAATAAAATATCTAAACTTATTGTTTGATTTCATAAAAGAGTTAAAATTATTACATTTTATCAGACATTTTACTATTACGCATTGAATTTGGGGTAATAATTTTTAAACCTTGTTAGTAAAGTAAATATACATTAGAACAGAAAGGTAAAAAAATGAAGATATGTATAATTAATGCAGCAAACCTTTCCTCACTTTGTGCAGAAAGTTTATGTTGCTTATGTTTTTAAAGTACTGTTAGCTTTATGGACATTTACTTTAACAAAAAAGTGTAGAAGAGTAATAGTAATGAAGAAAAAGTAATAAGCCTTAAGATTGTTCTCTTGGTATAAAGTTCAATCAAGAAAACCTATGTCTGCGGGGTTTGATTGAAACTATTGAATGATTAATCTTTAGAAGAACAAGAACTGATTAAATGGAGATCAAGTGAAGAGATGGACACGATATGCTTACATCACGAGAAGATTATTCTGGAACGATATTCTTCTTTATATCCAAACTGTTGCGACCCTTTTGACATTCACCAAAAAGAACCAGAAACGAAAAAAAGGTAAAATAGCTTAATGCTACGGTTATGAATCAATTTAACTTAGTGTACATTAACAATCACTATTTTCAAGCACATTTACTTAACAAAAGTTTTTCCACTTTTGAATGTTATTTTTTGTATGTTATAATCATTATACTTAATTAATTAATTATAAATTACAGTTTATTATTAAAAAAAGCTATGCCCACCATGCTTGCTTGAGCTTGACAATCACTGTAAACAATTTGAAAATACAGAGATAAGTGATGATGCTAGAGACAAAGACTTTTTGACTGACAATGAAGAACTATTGCTGAATGAAAGCAAATAAAAACCTAACTGTATTTTAGTTGAAATGAAATTAAGACCATTTAAAGTATAATGCTGTAGCAACCTATTCTTTAATCTCACATGGAACAAAAATTAAAACAATCACAAACAATTCTTTCAGAAAAACAAGCAATAATAAAAACCATACCATAAAGCAACTGTACTTTCAGCTAACAATGTTAATATGGACAGTAATTCTGACAAATGGACGTTACAGAAAGATGCTATGAATAAAGCTGACAAAATGGATATATTAATTGATCTTATAAAATCTAAAATGGAAGTTTCAAACCGTAATTAAAATACAATTGTTGACAATTGTACCACTTTCCTAGTGATACCAAGATATTGCGAGAGAATTTTCTGTTATGAATTTATAGTATGAAAATCCTAAAAACTACTAAACGAGAAAGGTATTTTGGCAGTTTCTGCACCAAAGAAAGGGAAAGAATTATCTGTTGAAACAAAAACGAATATATTCGCCAGATGGCTGGCAAAAAAGACTTGATCAGCATTTCTCGTAACAACAATATGCAAAAAAGATTACATATGTTAAACTTGTACTGTACACCTTATTTAAAGAACAAACTCCATTAGAGAAAATTGGATTTGCTAAGTTCTGTGTTCTTCTACCTAAATGGTGTATGACAGCTGGAGCTTTAGGTTCACACTCTGTACGCGTCTGCACCTTCCATGAAAATGTCAATTTGATGATCAGTTCAGTACCTGTTATTAAAAAATAATATAAATCTATACATGTATCTGAAACAAAGTTAGCACTAAAATATATCTCAGAGGAGCAAAACTGGCTTTATTTCTTGCATTTATGATGAAAAACCTTGTATTAGCATAGCTGAACAAAATTATGCAACAAGTAAAGATGTGCTTCTTAAATTTTTACATCCACAATATCCGATCATTTCATTGGGTAACTCTGAAAAATATGTGCTGGGTACCAGATACACATGTTTTTGGCAATGTAAAAATCCCTACAACAGCAGCCGGACAGCAATACCGAATCTATGCTGAGGATGCCCAAGCTATAGACAAACTCTGGGAAGATTTTAGCCATACAGAATAATAGTCTTCTTGAGTTATTTGTGTAACATTTTCTCAATTTTTGTTATAAACTTATACTGAATTTCTTTCTTATAAAGTTTAATTAGGTCTGTGTGTCCACTTGAAAGTAATTTAATCATGAAGTATTTTTTAGTTTTTCTGTTGCAAGTTATTTGTTGGAAATAACTTTCTAATGTTTTAGAGTTGAGTATTCAGGAATGTATGAGAGTATTATTGTTAACATTTATATAAAAAAAAAAATGGTATAAAAGAATAAATATTTCAAACTAAGTTTTAAAAGAGGAACCTTTGTTTGTTTCAAATAATGACTAAAAAATGGGAAGTTGGATAATTATCAGGCCAATTTAGTTTCATTAACTTTTAATAAGTCTTTTTCCTGAGGGTATTATGACTTCCACAAATAATTGCCCAAAAATAAAAATTTGTTGTCTGAAGTTTAAATCTAAAAATTTTAGTAACTAAATGAATAATCTTTCTAATTTTTCTTTCACTGTTATTTAGTTTATTATATAGTCTAAAAACTGGAAAAGAAACTATGACTATCAGATCTACATCACATTTGAAATTTTGCATATTTCTAGAGGTCATGCAAAATTATTAAAAAATATATATATATATATTTCAAACTAATATTTCAGAGCTTTACCTTTTCACCTAGTTTATTCACAAATTTGATTGTTTTTTTTTTCTAATTCCTCACTCTAATAAATGGTTAAATGCAGATTTCACAACTATTTCACAGTCATATATAACGCGATTTACGAGTGGCACTGTAAAAAACCACCCAGAAAAGAACTAAGTACTAACCTCTGTATCTCAGGAACTGTAAGGAATTAGAGGCTCATTTTTTGTGTGTGCTAGTTTTAGACTAAATTAACTTTGTAACCAAAAAACAGCAGAATCCAAGATGGTTTATGTCATGGTCATGTCGATCTGAACGCTTTATTCGAATATAGTCTAAAAATAAAAATACAAAATTCATAACACCATAAATCTTAAAAATCTTGTTTCAAGTTTACAGTGTCACTCTACTTGAACATTGACGATTTGTTACCAAGTTATCTATTCAATCTCTTGCAGATCAATTGTTCATATCAATTAATTGAGACAAGAAGTACATTACAGTTTCAATCTTGTTTTAATGTTTTAACTTAAAGCACTTTCAGCAAGACATGTAGTTAAAAAGTCAAGTCATATCAACTTTTTGAAACTGGAAAACAGTTTCAAAAAGTTGATATGACGATTCTTACCTGAGAATGATACTAGAGGATGTATGCCAATACAAGCCTACTTAATTGAATATACAACACATTTATATTGTAGATATATAAAGATCTATCATCCATTTATATATTATTAAGAGTAAGTTTCACACATTTAAAAATGAATTGATTCAATTTTCTAGGAAGTTTTATATTTTGCCCTTACCTCGCCTAAGTTATTAGTGTTCTCTTCTATCTTAAGATTCAGCCATTATTTGTTGCTGGTATTTTGTGGAGTTAGAAATTCATATACGCATTTATGTGTTACCTTTTGTACTGTAAAGTAGAAATCTATAAAATAAATATATATAACCAAACAAAGAGTTCTCTAGTAATCAAATTTTAAATTATAAGTCATACCACAAAGGGAATCAATGACAGTTCTGTTGGCAAAGTCATTCTCAATTGTTTTTAGTTGCGCATCCAAGTCAACATACTTTCTTATTCTTGGTAGGCCTATAGATCCTCGTGCAACAAAATAGACTATTTTGGTCTCGCTACAGTTCTGGACCTGCTTCAGACATTAACAAATTTCCACATCATTGGGTGTTTGAAACCTAAGGTGTTGTTTATTAAATTGTGATGTCCTTCAACCTTATTACATATTTGTTCTTGGGTCGTCGTTTATAACATGTTTGTAAACATTCAAAAATTGAATCACATAAAAAGGTGCTCTACGTTGGCCCCCAATGGTCAGCCCTATATAGACTCTCAAAATAAACTAGTATCAGAAGCATTTCATTGGGCATTAACTGTGCAAGTATATTGTACGCTTTAAAAACCTCTGCAGGAAGTAAAAATGCTAATGCGGGTAGATGTCGCAAGACCACTGTAAACACAACATCGTTTTCATACCTAGCCTTGAATCCTTTGGCTTGCATTCTTTTACAAATATTCTGACTTAATTGGAAAAAACAACCACGAATAGAGAGATCTTTGTTTGACGTCTGGAACACTGTCAAAAGAGCAATCTCTGAATCATGTTCAAAATCTAATAAAATGCTCAGTGGTTGAGCAGCTGGAGCCAAAGCTTTGACTGCTGTAAAAAAACGTTTGTACAATAACTGAAACATAATCATTTAAGTAACCAACGTGTATGGTATACAATTGTGCTGCTAACACAGGTGCAACTTTAAAAGTTCCATCGCATTGTCGTTTATAGAATACACTCAGCAGTGCCACATTTGTGTCTGTCTCAAAGATCAATATGTGGTCTACGGCTGGTCCAGAATCGTTAAGAAGAAATTTTACATTTCCGATATTAAAGTCTAATAAAATCTCCTGATACTGAACCGGTATAATTAATGTTTCTAGCGATCGCGGATTGACTGAAGCAGCACAATCTCAAACCCTTCGTCTTTGAATAATTCGTTTTATGTTAGGCACATGAAGAGCACCTCTAACTTTGCCACATAAGCCAAAAGTTGCGTTACAGATAAGAGTTTCTGGGTTTCTCCGGAGTTTGATGCCTATTCACAAATTTGATCTATAACTTGTGCAGTTTGTATATTCCTCCTGTCATTTAGGTGACTACGCTTGTTAATTTGATGTACCATCTGATCATTGATATTATGTAGCCGTGCTTTACATACTGGCTTTTCAGAACACCTCCAAAATCGTTTATCAGGGGTTAACTTGCTTCTGCCAACAGCCCAAAATACGTAGTTAACATCAACGAATTGTTGTCTTCTTTTTTCCGATCTTACTTATACCATGATTGCAGGTATCCAATAACGATTTATATTAAATTCAGCAGAAAACATCTTCCAAGCTTGTTTTTAACAAATAGAAATGGTAAATATTTTATTATTATTTTGCACAACATATATAATTAATCATAACATATTATTTTGCGACAGTCTTGCTTTGACGTCAAAATATATTCGAATTTTTATTGCATCACTTTGGAGAATTTAACTTCTCGTTTCATGTTTATAAAAAAAAGTTTGAATATTTTTTTCATCTGATTTTACTTTATTTGTCTAGACCGCATGTCTGAAACTTCATTTTTTTGTTTTCTTTATTTCCACCTTTTGCATTTGTCTAGACCACCTGTCTGAAACTTTTTAATAAACATCCCTATAAAAAGGATAAGAGTGAATTTGGTCTATCTCATTTTAGTCATCTTATCATTCATACCTTATGTTTGACTAATTGGGCAAAGTCTTTTTTTCCCTGATGAAATATAGTCGTTTTTGTAGTATTTTTACCCAAATCTCCTTAATTTCTGCAGTTCTTTAAGAACAAGTTCTCTTTCTGGGAAGAACCTTTGATCTCCAAGTTTTTAATCATTTGAATTTAAAGTCTTCAATTTATCCAATAATATTTTATATTTAATCAGATTGTTAATATCTATTCTAATATGCTACATAATTGAGACAATTGCTAACTCTGCATTGTCCTTGTTTGTCACCATTATTTACTGAAAATTTATCACAATCCTTATTCTTTTTCCCATTATTATTTTTTTAATGTCATGAATAGTTTTATAGCATTTTAGTTATATACTAGCATATCTTGGGTCCGATCTGCTAGGTTTGCCTTTCTCGTTTTTGGTTTGCAGTCTGAAAAAGTCTCTGGTTGTGATTTATATTTTGTTTGGTGTTAGGATTTCTCCGGATCTATAAGTGTGCCTTAAGCCTGTGTACCATTGGGTAATTCAAAACAGGTTCAATGAGTTAATTAATTGGCATAAATCTGCAAACAATATTAATAAAAAAATACTGTTAAATAATATAGTTTTTTGTTTTTTCTCTCTATGTAAATACTATACTATATATATATAGGCGGTTATGATTGGGAGTCAGATTTTTTACCATCTGAGCTCTCCTGGCGCTCCTTTGTTCAGCCTTAGCATATTAAGTGTCTCTAACCAATACTACTGGTAAAATAAATGATTATGATCGATTTATTGAAAACTACTTTTTAATTAAAGATATTATATGGAATAAAAAGACTTGTTTGTTACCACAGAATTCATTACATTTGCTGATAAAGCCACAAATTTTCTCCCTCCTCTTAATCTCATGTTGGTGTACTGCCTAACTTTCAGAACATCAACGAAAAGTTTTGTTAATTCTGCTCTGTTAATGCCTTGCATTGCCCGATTTTTATTCTTAATGTATGAAAAAATGGATTTCTCTTTTTCTTCCATTAGGATTGCACAGATTTGTTATTCAAGACCATTAACTTTTTTCCCATCAATTATATGGTTTATATTTTCACAATCTTTGACCTCTTACATTGTTTTTTCGACACCATTGAACAGCACTTTAGCTCTATGCAAAATTTCTTTCATCGAATAGCTAACTACAACTACTGCAAATCTACTCTAAAACTTGATGTATAAAAATCATGCAAAAAATTTATATAAAAAATTCAAATGTGGTTTTTGTAGTGATATAGGCACTTCTTAAAATATTTGCAAAATAGTACTACATGACTAGTAATTTGATATAATAAGTTACAGTGAAAAGAAACTTGCTCATACTGAAAATTTTAATGGAATTACAGAAAATGGAATGGCTTTGAAGATGCGGAATCTTCACAATATTATAAATGAAGGAACACCAATGGAAAATCATGATGATTGCAATGATAATGTTCAACTAGATAAAAGCA
>JAUZNK010078911.1:0-13374 GCA_035046665.1 Euphysa ruthae | reverse complement strand
ATGTTACCCGAAATAAGATGGTTGTTTCACCGTAAACGCACACATCAAGCGGGCTCGAACGACATTCTTTTTCACTACGGTTTACGTAGTTTGGCTCCTTAGACCACTGTGCCATGGATCAAAAATATAATATACAATATAACGGATTGACAATATAAATGGTATATTTTTAAAAGATGGAGCAAAGATCCTTTCTTTACCGATATCACAACTATGCAGTCTCGATCTCAAAAGGAAAATTTCTTGGAAGTTTTAAAATAGCAAAAGTAAAAATATTTTTTAAAAAAGGACAGTTCCTAAGAATTATAGATTAATATCCCTTCTACTTTTACTTTAACAACAAAATAGTATCAGGGTTGCGCAAGAAACATTCCACATCTTCTGCTTTATCATATCTCGATGATAAAATCCTAAAAGGCTTTGAATGAGGAATTTTAACAGGAATGATACTCATAGATTTACAATAAGTATCCGACACACAATTAAGCATAAAAAAACTTTATGATAAAATGGTATTTTTAAAATTTAACACAAATACTATAAATTGGTTTAAATCTTATTTAACTGATAGAACATTCAAAATAAATATAAGTGAGGTGTTTTCTGAGCTTGGAAAGTTGTCTTGCGGTGTTCCACAAGGTTCCACTCTAGAAGATTTACTTTTTTCTTCTATAAAAAAAATGATATGCCAGCAGCAGTTGAAAGTGATCTATATTTGTATGCTGATGATTCGTGCCTTGTATTCCAACATAGTAATGCGGAGATAGATAGATAAATAAGAACTTTTCAAAGCTCTGTGACTGGTTTGTTGATAATAAATTAAGTAATTATTTTGGCAAAGATAAAACGAAATTTATACCTTTTGTAAGTAAATACAAATTGAAAATGCACAAGTGCTTTTAAGTTCGTTAAAAGAAATTCCACTAAATACATGTCTGAGGTCTTCAAAACTAGTGTAAATAATAGCTTAAGAACAAGGAATTCCTACCAAAAACTTCATCAGCCTTTCAGAACAACTAGCCAAGGTCAAAATACAATATTTTATATGGATCCCTCGATATGGAACAATTTAAGATAACGCACTAAAGCTAGTAACAATATTAAAACATTCAAACACAATATGAAGAAACATTACATTGCAAAAGTAAAACATAAATACAATTCTGGTTTACTTAGACAGAAATTAAATACGGCATATTATATTTATATTAAATAAGTTTATTATGAATTTGAAAGAACCGCCCCCTACCCATCGAAGGACCAAAATGAAAATAAGGCTTTGGCTTTTCTTGTGCATTTTTTTACAATATAATTTTTATAAATAAACTTTTACAGTTTATTTATTTTTATTGATATTGAATATACACTTACTTACTCACTTGCAGCTCATTTTGCAACAACGCAAAATAATCTCGGTAATAAGGGCAGTTTTTTTGCTGACTTCGCAGAAATTTGAGGCAAAATTCGTACCTATTTTCGGGTCGAAATTCATGCCTAATTTCGTGTCTATTTTGAGAAATTAGAGAATAATTCAATCGAGACAGTATTATCTCGCCTCCCCATTTCTTTATTATTAATATTTAAAAAGTAGAAAATAATTCAATCAAAACAATAGTTACAAAATCAAAAACAAATCAAAATTGATTTGCCATTAAACATAACTTATATTTTTTTCATTCGAATGTATTTTTATAATATTTAATATTAATTAACAGATCTTATAAAAATCAGCTAACAAATATGAAGGTAATAACAATATCATAACAAATAAAATTTAAATATGGAACAAATACCTGACTGCATACTTGTTAATGTTAATGTTGTTTTCAGGCTGTTGTTTTCAGGCTTTTTTTTTCTAGCTCTACCTATCTACTTACTCTAATTATGACTTTCCTTTTTATGAATATTTGCCAGGATTTATCAGAAATCGAAGTAATTGAAGAAAAGGTGTTTTAGTTAAAAAAATAATCTGACAAACATATATTCAAGTTAAAACAATTAAGCTTATTCCATAATTAAAAATTGCTTTCTTCTTTTCATCAAAAAAGAGAGAGAAAAAAAAAAAAAAAAAAAAAAAAAGTGAACATCTTGCGAGTGCTTATGAAAAAGTCTAATAAATTAATAATAAAAATTAATAATTAATAATATTAAACTATTCATAGGTGTTAATATGAACGACGAGACAAAGTCTAAAAATTCACATACAACTGTGATCAGCCGTGTAAAAGACCGACAATTCAAACACAAGTCGAGACGCGAAAAGAAACCACTTGATGGTTCGGACTACGCAGATGATGGGGGAACTACTAATATTAGTGAGGATGAAAAACGACATCGTGAGAAAAGAAAAATAAAGCGAACAAAAGAGCAACATCAACCTGATTGCCCACGATCTGAAAGTAGGCACAAGGAGCATAGGTCACGGTCTGAACGGCGAACAAGATCAAAACCGTCAAGACGCTCGAAATCCGATGAATCTGATATAGAAAGACGACATTCGAAACGAGTGAGGGATAAACGGCGAGTAAGAAAGGAATCTGGAGAGGAAAGGGTGAAAGAAGATAAGGACGAAGACAATGCACGAATGCCATTAAGCGATGAAAAATCTCACAGGTAAGTATATGCTACCAAAAATACTTCGGCGCTATAAAACCAACATCTCAATCAAGATTTTCCTTAAACGACTTTTCTTAACATGAAAACAATACGATGTATAAGATATCTAGATAGCAGATATAAGAAAACATCATGTTATTATTGAGTTGAAAAAAATCTTAAGTGATTCTTTTGAATTTTATATTTTTAGTGATTTTCAAGAAAACAAAAAATTGATAAAAAATTTTTAATTTGTAGAAAACATTTTTAAAATTTTCAACTCGCTTCAATATGATTACCTTCTTTTGTTTTCTAATTGGTGAGTTTTTTAAGACGATTTTGATAAAAAATACTTTCATATGATTTTAATTCAAGGCCAGTAACAAATAGCGACGACCAAAAATCAAACAAGAAAAATGAAACTGCTGGATTTAAGAATACGATAAAAAATTGTCTATATTTTAATAAATTTCATTTGAGCCGTTTTTGATAAGTTCTTCTTGAACTTTGACCGATCTATTCATTGTTTTATTTGCACAGAAAAAAATCATTTCTTTTGCAGAAACCATGAGAAGTTATTTTCAGAAGCCATAGGGAATGTTTAAGTAACTGATTGAATGCTTACTCTAAAGCTTTTCAGATCTGCAAAAACGAATATTGAAGAAGAGCAGTCTTACCTACGATAGGGATATTATATATTTTCTGAAACTAGTTTGTTTTACTGCAAACTAATGATTTACTGTGTAAATGTGCGTTGTTGGTTTTTTACGATGTGATGATAATTCCCAGAATCTAAGCAGTATTTGTAAGATTGTTAAAACACAAAACAAAGTAAATGGAACTCAAACTAAACTACTAGAAGAATAAATAAAGTAAATAAAGTTAATATGAGTACCAAGCTGTTTAGAAATAACAACTGGTGTCAAGGTTCAATTTTAATAAAAGCGAATTTAGAGAAGCATTACAATATAATTTAGATGTAAAGAGTTTAAAATTATATAGCTATTGCCAAACGCTCAAATACAAAAAAAAGAGAAGTTTTGTCATGATGATTATGATTTAAATCTACTGAAGCATGGAAGCATTGATGTTGAATCTATTGAAGCATGGATGCAGTGATGTTGAACTGTCTTTTTCACCTTTAAAAAAATTCTACTCAAAAGCTACTACAAGAGACAAACCATGGCTATATATTCGTTCGATGTGATTTTGTAGA
The DNA here is from genome assembly GCA_035046665.1 of Euphysa ruthae. Classification (NCBI taxonomy): domain Eukaryota; kingdom Metazoa; phylum Cnidaria; class Hydrozoa; order Anthoathecata; family Corymorphidae; genus Euphysa; species Euphysa ruthae. The sequence continues at coordinate 9,563 of JAUZNK010078911.1, read as the reverse complement.
CCAACACAATCTGATAATTTCAATGATTTGCTACAAACATGGATTGATTAACATTTGCTGAGTTTTTTTGCTAAGCAGAAAAACGAAAAATGAAAAAGTTCAAACTTTGATCACTCAAATGTATGAACAACTTCACTGTAGCATCTCAAGGTTTTACGTGATAGATAAAGTACTTACTAACGTAGTTACTAAAATAGAACGCAGTTTAAAACTTAATTCTAACCAATTTTTAAAATTTAAATTTTTAATAGGAGATTCTACAAAATAAAATCAATTTAAATATAAACTGAAAATTTTGAAAAATGAATTAAAAAAATATCTTTTTCACGATTGAAGGTTTTCATCTTGTTTTTAATTGCAGAGACCGGAAAGAATATCGCAGAAAGAGAAATGATAAACAAGATCGTAGTAATCGACCACAAAAAGAACGTCATAGAAAAGAAAGGATTGACACCATTAATACAACAACAAACTCTCAAGACAGTTGTCGTCTCTATCATTCAGATTCCGAACTTGAAGTTACAAAAAAAAAATCGAAAAAGAAATTAAGGCAACCGAGTAGTGCAGCAATTAATGTGGACGCTTTATACAACTTGTTTTACAGGTAAACTTTTCATTACAGATCTCCTCTTTCTTTTTCTAAAATATCTCTTACATCAAATTTTTCATTAAGACATCTTCAGAAATTCTCCAAAATAAGAATGAAATCTTTACGCAACAATAACGGAATAGAAATCTCTCTTTGGATCATTCAAGTTTTGAAGACCTACTGTATACAACCTAGATTGCTTTGTTAATCAACCCCAAGTTAATTTGGACCCCAAGTCAATTAATGGCTTATTTATATCGAGAAACTATAGAATACGTTCCATAATCTAATAAGTACATCAGTAACATAATTTAAAACAAATTAAGAATTTATTAAAAGTCTAGGAAACACGGAAACAAATTATGGACACAAAAGGCATTTTTTAATTTGTCGTTCATTTCTTCTGACTTGTAGTTTTGGCAATCCTCCTTCCTTTAAATTTAAATATAAAATTTAAACACAACGGCGGTTGCTATGGAACTCTAAAAACCGTGCTATTCTTTGATATAATCAATTAAGTAATTCCCAATGCACCATGAAAAAATTTTCTTTGAGCATTAATTTTGGTCAACATCATGCAAATACTTTTGAAGAAAACTCGTGTTGTTAACACCCAAATAATATTTTTAAGAGACACGGACCTCCATGATGAAAGTCAAGTTATCAAAGATGCAATTCGAAAGAAAATAAACGGAGAGCAAACTTCAAACAGCAAAAATCTCAAAAAGCCTGAAATACCAAAAATTGAAGATATGAAGCTCTCACCTACAGTCGAAAAACTAAAACCTGTTTTGGAAAATCAGTCAAACGTGAGGTGTAAACTGATAAAGGTATTGTTCCAGCGTGTTAAAGATTTGCTAAAAGAGACAGAAAGTTTGCGCAGTGAGAGGAAAGATTTGAGTGATAAAATAGCCTCATTGAATACACAAGTAGAAGAACTAAAGAACACTAACAACACACGATCAACGCATGAAAAGAAAATAAAGGACCGTTTAGAGGTTCTAGCTGATGAAATAAAAGTAACTGCCACGGGTAAGCCATTACAATGTATTAATAATTTCTTGAGTTACACTGTCTCACTAGCTTTCTTTGAATTAACTTATGCCATTTGCTTTTTTCGAGTTTACCGTTTCTCACAATTTGTTGATTTTCTATAAAAAACTATTCAAACATCGTTTACATTTGGTAAAAAAACTTCTTTAGTTGATAAAATAAGCAGCTACGTTAACATTTTGAATTAAATGTCTTTCAATTCTGTTTGATTACAGAATGCTTTAAAACTTTTATTTTAAAATTCATGACAGGAAAAATCTTAGAGATTGATCTCATAATAACGGATACCAAGAGCCTCCCATCAACTGGAAATTCACAAATGTGTGTAGATATAGTAAATCGGAAGCAAAAAAACATAAATTTTCGACAGTATGTAAAAATATATTCTCTAACTTCATGTAAAATCAAAAAAAAAAAAAAAAAAAAATAGAAAACTTTCTATTCATATCATTTATCAAAATCTAGAAGATTTTCCATGAGAAAATGATGTATTTTGACCCAGTACTGAACCATGAGCATTCGATAACCATTTTAGTTAAAACATGCTCTCTACAGTCCACCTAAAATCTATAAAAAAAAATAACCATTTTTTGGGCAATTTCATCACTGGTCTATGTCTGAAAACAACTTTTTTTTTTTTCAAAAATAGAAAAATTGTTGCTTTCTTTTAAGTTAGGATCCTTTGACACGGTTAAAAAAAAAGCGCACAGACTTTGAACGGACACAGGTGAATTTATAGGATTCTGTTGATTACGCCAGGGGTACAACAATCAAAAATATATATTTTAAAAAAAGGGGCAAATATTCTGCCCGTTTCAGAAGTAAATTTTTAAAAATAATTTTTCTTAAAGATAGCCTAATATTCTCATTTAAACGCAGTTTTAAAGCAGGTTGTATTTCCACATTTTTAGGCGTGAGTTTTCGAGACGAGATCCATGGAATCTTACATGACATCCAGAGCAAATATCAAGAACACTGGAAAGATCATGAAAACAAGATACAAGAGGTAAAATTTAACTTGCAAAATATCTAGATAATAGCTAATGTCATCGAATTTTTCATACATTATTTATAGCTCAGTTTAAGTTTAATTTTGCAAAATTTATTATTATTTATATTATTTATTTATCATAAATTATAACTTCACTTACATTTAGAAGATTTTAGAACAACATGTTTTAAAAATGTTTATCTAAAAATGGTAATTTCAAAATTATTTAAGAACATGTTATATTAAAACAAACTAATAAGCTTCAGTGTAATAGATAAAGATGTAATAGATAAAGATCTAAAAAATGTACATTGAAAATGTGCAAATGATTCGACCATCCAACAAACTAAAAGCAGCTTTGTTATTATAAAACAAAATATAAAATATATCTTAAATATTATTATATATATATATTATTATAAATATCTTAAAAATTAGTTTTTAAATAATATGTAGTGCAAATAATCAATTCAATCAATTCTAATAAATAAGAACTTTGAGGATTATAAATTATTATGTTAATTAAAATAAATAAATTAAAATAAATTTCGACTAAATAATTCAATAATTAATCTGGAATAAAAGAGTAACTAGAGAAATTTTATTCTATAATAATTTTTAATCTTTTAGGTACAGAACGAAGCTGAAAATGAAATTCAAACCCTGATGAAAAACATTGTTGGTAAATACGTACAGCTAGCAGAAATCAAAGATCGAACTAAAACACGATCACTAACACAACAGTGTTTTAACACACCGTTATATATTGACACTGAAGAAAACAACTATACATACAAAAAATATTTTAAAGACATACAACCACTGAGTGATTATAGCACAGACCAAAAACCATCAAGCGGATATCGGCTGCCTTTAGGTGACAACCACAGCAGTAGTGATAGAATTCCTGCTGACGAACTTCTATTAAAAACTACTGATCAGGCACATAATTTAGAAGCGTACAATAAAAAAATTGACTCAAAGCAACTTGATCAACCATTACATATTGATATTCCTGATTTTTCAGGTTATAAAACCCAGTACAAAGAAATCAACATGACAGATTATCATCGCAATCCCTTGGTAAAAATATTCAATACTTCTCAGCATAACTTTGAACGAAATCCATTGATTAACAAAACTGATGGTAAAGATTCGAGTGTGACATCATCTCAAGCAACCCAATCAGATACAGATAAACAAATTAACCATAGCATTACTAATGTAGCTAAGACATCCAACATTTCTGAAACGATACAAAATATATTGATAGAAGAGCAAGCGAACATCAGCAAAAAACCCTATTCTTTTAAGCTGTCGCCAGAAACGTCGCAAATGCAGGATAGCAGACCACATGAATTGAATTCAGAAATATCAAATCCAATTAATATTAAACCAAATGATTATGTACCTTTATCTTTGAAAATGTCTAGTAAGGAATTCTGGAGGCATAAGTTGTTACAACCCAATCCGGTCCAAACTATGAGAAGAACTCAGAAAGAGAACTCAACCAATAACATAAGAAACACTTGTTAGAGCTTCCAAACGAAAAGCAGGGGCAAAGCTGGAAATATTGAGTAATATCAAACGGTCTCAAAAGAATTCACAAGGTTCATGAAATAACACTGAGTATGTATGGTCATACAGGGAATGATCTGAGAAATATTAACCATCTAATATACCGGAATAGCCAGCATTTAAAAATAGACTAAACAATTAGGATTAAAGCAAAGAGAGAAAAATTTCTAAAAATAAATTGAGATTGAAGTAATGGCTATAAAATAAATAGCAACTTATTAAAACTTAAAAATTTTTTTGAAAATTCTTATGAAGTGATAACAAGTATATTTATTTTTGTCAAAATTTCTTGACCTGATTTCTATTAAATGAAGCAAAGAACTTTTTTTTTTTTATTTTTGTAAAAATAAAGGGTTTTCAGGATTTCCAACTTCATCCACAAGAAAATTAAGTGTGAGCAAAATCTTCTATGTAGGAGAATTTCGTCATCTCCGTGGGAGTTCAGGTGCATTCGTACAGCACAACTTGTTTTATTATTTGAACTCTAAAAATTCAGGTTTTTTTTTTATACAAAGAAAATTGTCAAAGTATACAAATTAAAAAATCTGTAATGAAACCCTGAATCTTTTCATTAAGAAAGAAAAATAAATGAGCTATTTAACAGCGAGAATAGAAAAATTTGAATTGATTGACAATAAATATAATTGATTGATTGCTATTGACAAGTTTTCTAAGTGCAATAAATCTATAATTCAGGTTTACTCAATTAATCTCCTGATTTATATTTTGACCAAATATTCTTTAAAAAAATTCGGGAGGGTTGGGTGACATGCATCTTCAAAATTTATGAAATTTAAATATTTTTATTTTTCATTCATTGTAAATACTATTCTTACATTTTTTTTGTTTATAAAGAATTAGTTACAGTTCATTTATTAGTCTTATGTATAAATCTTTAAAGATTTCATGTTTTTCTCACAATCAAAATCACAAACAACCATAAACATAGATATTCTACAGTCCTTTTTGTATTTTTATTTATTTGCTTTTGTTCAAGATGGTTATCTTTTTTGTGATGTGATGTTTATAATTAATGAAAATAAATTAAGAAAATCAAGAATAAATCAAAAATCAAAGTTGAATCACCGACATGATTTTCTGTCAAATACTTTCCTAACATCGTAAAAAATTCCCTAGATCAAAAAATTTTGAAACAGATAATAGAAGAATTATTTAGACCAAATGGGGTAGGGGGTAGAAGGGTAATTTTTGGCCATGCATTTAAATAATGCTTACTACCATTTTTTTCAATAGTATTTGACCCCTTTAGACCAAAGCCAAAAAAAAAAAAAATGCTTTTTCTGCTGGCGTGTTTTGACCTAGAAATATTAACTGGAACTTCCCTGGATTGGCTACCATAGAGTTATTTTGAAACCAGCGATTTACACGATGAAGATTGTTCATTAACTGTTCACGAATATTTTCAAAAAGATGTCACGAATAAATAGTGTTATCATCAGCGAAATTACAATATCTGTTTCTAGGATAATAAAAAATATCAATAATGAAAATGTTAAATAAGAGTGGACCTAGAAAAGAGGCTTGAAGTATACTTAGTACAATCTCCATCCATTTGCTAAAGACAGAGCCAATTTTAACCCACTGTTTTCTTCCAGTTAGGCAACTGTTTAGAAAAGCCAGGCTTTCCAATGAAAAACTGTATGCATATAATTTTGAAAGAAGAAGATCACGAGGAATACAATCATAAGCTTTAAAAAGGTCAATTAGGATTTTACCTACAACACCTTTTTTATCTAAACAGTTTTGCCACCTTTATAAGAGCCTTAACAAAGCATGTTGAGTAGAAAATCCTTATCTAAATCCACATAATAAATCAGAAGACTTACCCTCGAAAAAGGTAAAAACTTGTTTAAAAACAACTTTTTAATAAACTTTAGCAATAGTCGGTAATAAACTAATTAGGTGGTAGTTTCTTTTATCAAATGCCTCACCTATTTTAAAGACTGGAACAATATTCGCATATTTTAACTCAGATGGGAAAATATCATTATTAAGCGAAGTAGTTATACAATCAGTAAGATACAGAGCACAAAAAGTAGCAGTAGACTTTAAGACAGATAAAGGGGTATTACCACCGCTTTTCTTTAGCTCAAGAATTATACTATATACATCGTCAGGTGTTACATGTTTAAAATAAAACATATTTCAAATAGAAAGTAACAAATAGATTTCAAGAAAATTCTAAGTATAATTTTAAGCCTGCCACTCAAAAGCAAAAATATTTCTAAAAAACTAATATTTATCATATTTGTGAATATTTGTAGAGAGCCAAACAGAGCTAATCTGTTCAAAGGAATTAAGATTTCTCTTGGACAAAAATTTTCATACAAAAATTGGAAAAATTTCTAAAATTCTTTCAAATAAATTCACAAAAAAATGCTTTGCTTCTAATAGTTCCTTAAGTTTAAAAATAAAAATACCTGAGAATGAAATATTTCCAGAATTTGTAATTTGTGAGTATTAAATTTCATGGAAGTTTGATATTTATATAATATATAAATATATTTATATATTTATACAATTTATATAAAGTAAATAATAAATATAATACCTGTAGATACAGAATTTTTCATGAGACCAAAAAATATTTGACAATAATATTATCGGATTGGGTTACGAAAATAAGGTCTTTCTATGCTAATTATCAACCAATAGGAAGTTTTTTATTAGCTGACAAGTTGTGCCAAAGGAAATATTTAAACGACAGTAATGAATATACAATCTTAGTTGATGTTCATTAAATTTCATTAGACGAAATGTTTATATTTTAAAAAGTTGCTTTAGATGCACTGTTAGAAAATGCAAGTTTAGGTTACTTTCAGCTTCATGATTACGAGAATAGTTTTATGCTGAAATTCAATAAAAATAATCTTCCTGTCCAGGAAGATATTGAAAATAAAACTTTATAAACAAAATTGAACCTGAAACAGGTATTTAATATGTTTTTTGATTGAAAACATAATAAATAAATAAACAAATAACAAAACAAATAAATTACCCCAGTTTGCTGTATATCCAGATATGTTTCTTAGTGCAAAAGACATTGTAACCCAAAATGGAATGTGAGCAAACGGTAACATCATCATTTTAAATGGTGATACATTATTCTTTCTGTAAAATTGTGATGTATGTTTAGCTATCTATGAAAGGAGAAGAAAGTGATTTTTAAACAGACCAAAGTCGCAGTCCGAAGACCAGAGCCGCAAAGTGTGTACTATTACCTCTGAAACAAAAACAAAACTTACTGTAAGAAAAATTAACTGTTAAAGAAAATATTGGGATAACTCACATTTTATTCCAATGAAAAACTTTTTTCAGCCAACTGTGAAACTTTTTCGAATAAATAAATAAATTAATAAATAAATTAATACAGTAAAAAATAACAAACACATTTCCAAACAAATACAAAAATTTATTTTCACCTTTTCTTTTTAAATTTTAAAAGCTTAACCCAAACGTTTAAAGTTTCTTGCTGAAAAAGTACCTGACATGAAAATATGTCTTCATAGAGCAAAATCCCTTTCTATTTTCTCTTCACATTTCAGAAAAACCCCAAATTTCATCATTGTTTCAATTCCTTCACAAAAGATATTTTTCTGGTCTAATAACATTGCAGTGATGGTTGCTTCAAGAATCTTAAATAAAAATTTGAATATACCGTTTTAGAAATAACAGCTTGAATTTCTTTTTTAGGTTTCCCAAATTTCAACTCTTTCTCAATAACATCTTTCCTAGCCTTTTCTTCGATGAGTTTTAACTGCGGTTGAAGTTCTTCCATTTTCCCCACCATTTTGATTTGATTAATTCCCATAGGAATGGAAATTCCACAGCGAAGTACAACAGTTGCACATGAAATTGTCGCCCACCATGGTAACTGAGTGTAGTAGTGAGTCTAGAAAAAGTAAAACATAAAAACTGCATGCTTTAAGAGGCTTTTTCAATACCATTTAAAAATATTGTATACAAAACAAACACGCACACGTACAAAACAAACACAAATACTATATCCTACTTTTATACAAATATTTTGATTTGTTACTATCCTTTTTTTATGATTTTTTGGTATCTGCAGCATATGACAAAAATAGTTTGAACTTTTCTGTGACATATATATATAAGTAAAGTTATATTAATTTAGTGGTCTCAGCCCCCTACTACTATTTTGCCACTACTAGGTACTAGGTAGTAAGTACTAGGTACTAGGCAGGAAGCAAGAGAAGACAAGTTAAATTTACAAAATTTTGCTGTTTTTAGAGATAAGGAGATTTTAGTTGTTTGACGAGGTGCTAAACTTGGCTGACAAAAAATGCGTTGCTTGAGTTAAGTTACCTAAGTATTTCCATTGCTGAACAAATCTTTGCTAAACTACCATATAAGGTAAAATAAGATCTTTGTTTAAGGCGTTAACTTGAAAAAAAAAAAAAAAAAAAATACAATTAACTACTAAATTTCAAGGAAATTGTAAATAAAAAATGTATAGACACAAAAAGTCAGAAGTTTATACTTCAAAGAAAGAAAAAAAAAAGAAAAAAAAAAAAAAAACGGGAAAAACGATAACTTGCTTTGTACGAAGTTTCAGGTATTTCATCTGGATTTAACTTAAAATTAGTGATACACTAATGCAGAAATATGATTATTATAAATTATTAATATTGATTTATAAAGTGAATAAATAATAATGGTGCTTTCTTTACTTTTTTAGTTTTTAGAAATCAAAATGCTTATGAAAAATTTTTATTTCATTACATTTTATTTAAAGACTTACTGCTTCCAGCAGATGCTGAGTTCCAATTATTAACGGGAAGTTAAAGTAAGATACATTTCTAACACCTGGTGAACTCAGCAAACTTGAAGACCCTTTGATACACTAAAAAAATAAAATAAATTTGTAAGAAAGTTGAAAGAATAAAAATTTCACAAGCATTATTTATTTTATTCAAAATCACTTTTGAAAAAAATTAAATCAATAAACCTTTATCAAATATCAAATATCAAATTATTAATGTATAAAGTAAAAATGAGTACCATAGCAAAAATATTTAACACAATAGTACATCTGTTGAGCACTCTTATAACACTCGTTTTCTTTAAACAACTTTCAACATTCCAGATCATAAAAAATATCAAACTTCTCTACCACTCTAAAGGGACCAACCAAAATTAAGATGGAAAAACTTTTATTGACAACGAAAAAACAATCTGTCCCCTTAAAAGAGTCATTGGAAAAAAACTTCTTTAATTTAATAATAAACTAACCTTTTTCTGATTCAAATCATCAAAACAATTGATATTTCGCTCAAAAGAGGCTTTATGATATTTATATATATATAT
>JAUZNK010078910.1:0-22760 GCA_035046665.1 Euphysa ruthae | reverse complement strand
TTATGTTAAACTTGTAAACAATTATGTTATGTAAACTTGTAAACAATTATGTTATGTTAAACTCGTAAACAATTATGTTATGTAAACTTGTCAACAATTATGTTATGTAAACTCGTAAACAATTATGTTATGTAAACTTGTAAACAACTATGTTATGTAAACTTGTAAACAATTATGTTATGTTAAACTTGTAAATAATTATGTTATGTTAAACTCGTAAACAATTATATTATGTTAAACTTGTAAACAATTATGTTATGTAAACTTGTAAACAATTATGTTATGTTAAACTCGTAAACAATTATGTTATGTTAAACTTGTAAACAATTATGTTATGTAAACTTGTAAAAAATTATGTTATGTTTATGTTAATGTTAAATCTACGATACCACAATTTTTTTGAGTTTCTATACATTCTAGAAGCAATAAGTCCTCTAGGTTTAGGGTCAATGTGACGATTTATCTTAATCAGCGTGTCCTTTTAACCAGAAGGATGCCTTTTCTTTTGCAAGATATTTAGATTCAGACATAGCCGTATATAGTTGTATATGAGTTACAAGATTTTATTTAATAACATTTAAATATCTCAAGTTTAAAAATAAATAATAAAAAAAAAATTGACGCAGCGTTTGGTAAGAGACGCATTGTATTGATTTGAAAAAAAGAAATTAATCTCAGGGGACTTATTTCCTCAAATAGCAAAATTACAATTTCTATTTTTTCTCCCTTTAACCTTTTTTCATCAATTTTTTTTCCCAACGCACTTTAATAAAGCTTATTAATGTTTGATAAAAGTTTATAAAATGGATGTTATTGTAGAGTGTTTTTTTAAAAAAATCTGAGACACATTTGTTGTCTGAGCGCTGTCCTTAAATCACAAATTCAAAAATATCTGCAGACTAAGAACGCCATTTAAAGAAATTGTAGATAAGTTGCCAAATCCTTTCAAAAGGTTAGACACCCAGTTCATAGGGTTCTAGAATTCTGGATTTTTTTAAAATTGCTACCTAGGCTATCAATATTATTAGTATCTAGTATATAATTCTATTTAGTATCTATTGGTATCTAAACAGTACCTCAGTTTCAAATGCTGTTATTTCCGATGTCTCATAAGTTTCTTGCTTTGACTGCCGTATTGATTTTCGCAGAAACGAATTTGAGATTTTCGGTATTCTTATCCCATTTTCATCAATTACTCCTTTCTTTTTGAACACCTCCATCTAAATTTAAAAAATAGAGTGTTAAAACAACATGCCTCCCATGTTATTTAACATGCACTTTAAAATACACATTGCTGAGATTTAACAAACAAAAAAAATACTCAAACTTGACGAAGCTATGTAGAACATATTGTATTAAAAATTTTGCTAAGATCAAGTAACATGGTATAACCGTTGCGAATTCTTTAACCTACTGATAAATTTTAAAAAAAAAACGGTTTGAGCTATGTGCATCTATGAAGATCAGCTGACAGAATTTTGATTCTTTCTTCACCAATCAGTATGTACAACCGATGATTCTTAACAAGGATGATCATTTTGTTTTATATATTTTAGATATTACCACTGAGTTCAAACCCCTTTTTTTTAATTTTAGAATATTTTTGAATATCTCTCTTTAGTGGTGAAAACATGAGCACACAGCTTACAATTAGTTTCATATGGAATGTCTGCAATGTCTGTCACTTAATAGCAATGGGATAAGGAAAAAATGGATTTTTTTCCCAAATAGGAAAAATGTAACCATTGCCATGAATTTTTATGAAAATTAAACGTTTGAGTTTAGGAAAGAAATTCAACTTGAACAAGATATAGAGTGGAGTAAAAAATTTATCCTTGACAAAGCCGATGTTGGGAAATATCATTCACCTAGGAAAAACAAGCCATCTTCCCCTTGCAGTTTTTTTTTAACGCACGTCACCAAAAAAATTAAGTCGATGCAATTTTTTTATCACGCACACTTTGGAAAAATTTACCCTTTTACCTCAAATGAAGTTTAAAAACACAAACAATCGTAATGGATTAATCTTTAATTACTTACATTACATTGCTTAATTTTTTGTAAAATTATTTAATTAATAATGGTCGTTACGAATTTTTCTAAGAATCACGTTGCATTTATGGAATAAATATCAGCTTTTTGTTTACCATAAATCATTGCGTTTATTTTAGGATTACGTTTGTAACAAATGAATTTTATGGTTTGAATTTTTTCTCTAAATCCTTGGGTTTATTTTCCAAATATTGAAAAATATAGATTCTTTGGTCAAAATGAGTAAAATTCTTCCCTTTTGGTGCATGAAAATAATAATTAAATAAAAAAATAAGTTAATGAATAAATAAATAAATATAAATAAATAAATACCTTTGAAGATAATAAAAACGAAGCTGTTTTTATTTATTATTTTCATGTTATTTATTATATTATTTCCTTTGACCATCAAATAAATTTAATAAGGGATTATTAATTTGAATTCATTTTACAGTTAAAGGATATGATAAAAAATTACAGCTCACAAAAAATAAGATATAGAAATAAATATTGCATTTGATTAAAAGTTATGACATTACTTACAGCTTTTTTCACCATAGATGCTCTTTTTTTAGTTATGCTTGTTTTTGGGCCTTTAATTAGAAAAGTTTTAATATTTTTCTTTTTCAAATATTCACACCTATCACCACCTTGGCCTTCTTCAACTTCGTATGAATCTTTGATCAGCTCATATGTATTCTGTGAAACATGCACTTTCCTTTAAGAAAGTTGTTAAAATAGTATTTGTTTGTTAGAAACCAAACGCCATTAAAAAGTTGGAAAAATGAAAATGATCACTGAATGAATGAATGATGTGAATGAATGATGTGAAATTTATAAAAACCATCAAGAAAAAAAAACTTGTTGTTTTATTTAAAATAATCATTTTTGAAGAAAATTTATTAATCAAAGCAAAAAAACCCTTCCTATGGCAGAGAACAACGACTTCTCATAGAAACATTATTCAAAATACTTTTTTGCTTTTATGTCCACACTTACTCAAAACTAATCTACGTTCACAAAGATACTTATATCATTGAAAATGATAATTTCTAAATATCAAAACTTTAGAGAGATCAAAGCATAAGCCTTAAATTCTTAAAATACTTTTAAAAAATGCATTGCTTTTTAACTGTGCAAATGCAAATCAAACAAAAAGTAATCCACAGTTTTCTTAATAAATTCAACAAAAAAAAGATCCTAAATTATTATTACCAATATAAGATATATTTTCTGGTCCAATAGAAAATAGTAAAGAGAGAAACTTTTTCTGACTGTAAATAAAATGCGCTTGGTGGCTAATGGACCTCGACTTGCGGAAATGAAAAACAATCAAAAGCTTTAAATAGAAAAATCCAGAATAAGATATTTAACAAATGCCATGTATGGTATTTACACCTATGCCATGTATGGTATTTACACCTATGCCATGTATGGTATTTACACCTATGCCATGTATGGTATTTATACCTATGCATAAATATGGGGACAGAAAATAACATTTATTATAATTTCACAAACATGCACAAAAATTTTTTCAAGATCTAGTTAACATTCTTATTTTATTTATTTATTAATTTATTAATTTTCTAAAAAAACTCAAAAATATCACAAAAATTTATAAAATATTTAAATTTAAATTTAGCGCCATTGAAAAACAAACTTTTGGAAATATCAAATAATTTTTCGACATTTTTGAAAGCGACATTTCTGCAGCTTGTAAATTATTTCAAGAAATCTCCAAATTATTAGAAATATTTTTTTTTTCAAACAGAAGCGTGAAATTCCAGTAGTATCAAAGCATAAATAAATCATGATAAAATCTGACAAAACAAAAAATTTTGTGATAATAACTAAGGTCCAGGCCCAAAACCCAAAATCTTCAGCAGGTGAATTTTGGTTTAAAAATTCTGAAGTTTCAAGAAAAACCTGAAACATGATTTTTAGGCCAATAATGACCATATTTAGTTTCAGTAACATACTAAAATAGTATCATGATTAAACGTAAACATATCACCCCCTGAATTCTTTATGGATAAACTTTTGGGAAAAATGATAAATTCGACCTTAAAGGATAAGATAGAAGATAAATAATATTTTTATAGTCTGCTAAAAATTCAGAGAGCTGTGACCTTAATCTAAATACAAAATCATCAAAATATTTCATAACATCTGTTGAAAAATATAGCAAATGAAATAGAAAATGGTGAATAATAGCTCAGCTCATAGCTCACATTTTTAGCCTTGGGTGGCAACTCTCCTAAAGTGCAGCCTCATGATAAAAGGACCCGGATTCTATATTACTAAAAGAAGTAGCATTAAGAAAGATAAAAAGCTGTAAAACTTGTTCCAAAACTTTTATCAAAAGATTGAGCCTGTCTGCTACAAATAACATGATAATACCAAGTCTTACAGTAAACAGTATTTTTTTCATATTTATGACGACAGGCAAAGATGTTAATAAAAATAATGATGGCGATGAAAATAATAATGATGATGACAATGATGAGAATAAACACTAAAATACACGATAATTTATATCAATATAAAGCAAAAACTATGTCCAAAAAGTTTAACTGTCTAGATTAAAACAAGCTGCCATCAATTTAATAGTGTTAATACATGAGAACACAGAATTCTTAAAAAAAAAACAATATGAGGAGCATAAGAGCAAATTTATATACAATTATTGGATATAAAACTCGACTGTGTGAAGCTTCCTTCTAGATTCCATACACAATATAAATAGTTGTTTAAACACACGGCCATTAGGCTAGTACACGAACGGGTTAATGAAATTTTCTTTAAAATTAAAAATTAAATATTTAAATATTAAATATTTAATTATAAAATTAAATGTTTTATTATTCAATATTATTATTCCATTTATATTTTTAAAGTTTTTTTTTCATCAAGGCTGTTAGTTACTCCTTAAATTATAAACTAGCATATAAGAAAAATTATGGCTTGTAAATAAATGATTATTCAACTTACCCTGGAATTCCACCAGACTCCATTTTGTTAGCCAATGTTACATCATCAGACCATACATCAAACTGCCACTTTCTCAATCCCAGAATTCCTGCTAAAACATGACCTGAATGGATACCAACTCTCATGTCTAAAGCTTGAACTTTTGTCTTCTCACGTACCAAACTAAAATATAACCACTAAACAACACAATGATTCAAAACATCTACACTTTAGAGAGCATTACTAGTCAAAGAACAGGTCTGCAAAAACCTGCAATCAAACCTGAAAATTAATTGCAACCTTAGACAAATGCAACCATCTCATTATCCAATCAAAATATACCTATTGTTGGTAACAAACATCCTGTAAATTACCACAGTAATTTAACAAGCAGTAACAAATGGATAAATGTGAACTTTTTTACCTCAAGGCTTAATGAACTCAAGGCTTAAATGAGATTTCACCCAAGAGCTATTTTAGATAATTTTTGATGTCGGTTACTGATATTGGGCATCTAGAGTCTAGGTGCCAAATTCAGAGAACTTATTTTAAAAATCTGATTTCTTATAACAGAAAAAATGAAAGAAAAATAAACCTTTTCCACTTCTATTTATTTTTACTATATTTATTTATATTATATATTTATATTATATATTTACTATATTTATTCTATTCTATTTTTATTATACTATTACAAAAATACACAACTAAATTATTTTTTTAGACTCATTGAACAACAATCTTTTGATTTCATAACACTTCAACCGTAGTTTGCATCCCACTCTTTCAGCATGACATAAAAATAAATAACTTTCATCTTTAATTTGATTACTTCTTCTGATCTTGTGTAAACATTTCAATCATAATTCCAAAAATATCAAATTTAAAAATCAGTGATAGACAAAGTAAAAGTGAGTCCGATCTTCCCTGTGACCCTCTGCGCAGGTCATGATTTACTTGCCAATTTTCCGTGATATGCAGTGTGGGTCATAAAATTGGTGATGTTTGCGGAACTAGACTAACAAATATACAATAGCCTGAAAACCGTTTGCGAATATCCATCATAGATCAGAGATATTGGCAAATGAAAAATGATTTTTGGTAAAAGAAAGAACCCAAGGAACCCAAATTATTGATGAAAATTTGGAATTAGTGACAGTAATGATGAAATGGAGGCTGGTGAGTAAGTTGTCAGAAGATGAAAGTGAACTTGATACAATAACAATAATGTATAAAAATTTCAAAAATATTTGTGTTTGTCAACTCAGGCATTAATAATTAAATAGATATAAAACGCATGTCATGAGTTATAAAACTTTATAACTCATGACATGCGTTTTATATCTTTTTAATGTATAATAATATTTAAAACAATAATAATATTTAAATCTATTTTTGATTTTCCCATCAAAAAGCTGCTTATTAAAGCATGAAGTTAAGAATAATTTTAGTCAAGTGATGTCATAATGATGTCATATTTCAACTTTTAAACTTTGTTTGTAAAATCAATCTGTTAGTAAAAACCAAATTTCAAAAGGAATTGGTTTATTACTTTCGTTTCTACAACGTTTTAAAGAAGCTGGGTCAGAAATTTTGACTCAGGGAATATATCAAAAAAAAAAGCACGTGAAAAGGTTAAAATTCTTCTGAAAAATATATCTAACCTTCACTGCATTTTTAGGTTAAGGCCTCGCTAATATACTACAGCTAAACAGAAAAAAATAGAAAAGCAGTATCATTTTAAAAAAAATGATAAAAATTATGGAAAATCATTTTCCTAAATCTCACAGAATCAGATAATTTTTTGAGTAACTTCCAAAAATATCCTCCTGCACCAATGTTAACAAAATTAATAAGGCTAGGTACAGACAGAGCTTGATAAACTTTTCAAATTGGAAAAAATGCTGAAAAAATAAAAAAATAAAAAAATATTTTTACTTTAGTTAATTATGTAATTATGTAATTATGTAAATACATTATTTCATTTAAAAACATAACTGATACATACAAATTGATTTGTAATAAAAAGGTATTAAAGATTTATTATCCAATCTCTTATTATCCCACCGCCAATCTCTTAAAAGTATGCATATTATTAATTCTGCTTTAGAAACTTTGAAAGAAATTAGGCTAAATTTTAAGAAACAGAAAATTGTGTTGAACTTGGTTGAAAAAGAGACCTGAAATGGCTGTAAATGAATATTTTGATAGTTGGCTATATGATTGACAGACATGAGTTAATTTATTGGTCCCAAAAAATTGGTCCCAAAAAATTATTAAAATCTTATCATAATCATTAATAACAACTGAAGAATTTTTTGTTTTATACTTCGTTTAGAATTTAAAGCCATAGTTTGTATAATCAAAGTTCAAATTTAGTAAAGTTTTTTTTTTTAATTTTTTCAGGGCCACTCTCAGAAGTGTTAATAATTTTTATTACACTGTGATAACTACGTAGCTTATAAGTTGAGCAAGTTGACTTTTTTCCACATGTGTATATGGTATTAAGATTTTATTGTTAATATGAAATCTTGCCATGTAAAAAATTGCTCAAATAGATTGATTTTTGAACTATAACTATGTAAAATATTTGGAAAATTGGATTATTTAAACAGTTTTAAAAAATATGAAGACTGTTTTATGTAAATCATCATAAAAATATAAAATTTATAGTTTTCTAAAATGTGGTTCTGTGAGAATTTTAAATTAATATGAAGCAAAGAATATGCAAAAGAATTATATAATAAGAATAAAAGAAAAAACAGGAATTAAAAGAAAAAGAAAACTTAAATGAACTGCATATTTTTCTATAATAATATATGGAAAGAAAGAATTCACATAACATAAAAATCCCTTACATTATTTGTTCCACCATTGCAAGCCCCATTTCTACAGAATTTTCAGCATGATTCATTTTTTGAGCATCATTCCGATTGTCATTTTCAATTCCACTTATGCAATAATAACAATCACCAAGGATCTTTATACGTTGACATAAATGTCGCTTAAAAGGAAAGAAGTTAAAAGAAATACATAACCTAGTTATATAGAAAATCTTCTTAGAACATCTCAAATTTTACATCTCAAATTATACACAGGCTTTAGGCACACTTATAGATCCAGAGAAAATCCCAATACCACACAAAAAAAAAAGTCACAGCCAGTAACTTACTTCACTCCCAACATGGCAGTACTCTCTTCACAGAGCAAGCAACATATCACAAGTTATACCTCCACTATATAAAAAGATTATCATAAGCCTGTGACAATGTAAATACAGGCTCTGTAGGTGATACTGCCCGGATGTCCTTCCTATTAAAAAACCAACTCTACTCAATCAAAAAGCCACCTAGTGCAATTTTCCAGTCGTCCCATATAACATGTACAGCAATACTGTAGCTATTGAAAAGATATTTGCAGTTAATCTAGCCCAAATATTACCCAAATATAAGTTAATGTACACAGTGAAAATTAATGTACAACTATCTCTGTTTTGGCAAAATATATTTATATATTCTTTATATATTCTTAATTAATAGCAAATAAAAACCTGTCAAAAATGAAAATATTAGAAAGACTTGAGAAAAGAATTTCAATAACAGGCTTTGCACAAACACATTTTTAGAGTACGCTGACACTCAAGTATGTTCAAACTTTCAATTTTTAAAGTATGGATTTTCTAAAGCAAACAAATGACCACTCTGCTCAAATCTATCCCTAAAGTTTCCAACGATATAATTGTCGTTCCGTAGCGATGTTTGAACAGTAAAAAGGTGTCTCTGCACCGGTACCATAAAAAGGTGTCCATAACGTTCCGTAAAGTAATGTAACGCCATAAAAAATTTTGCATGGTGCCTTACTCCATCAGAGATAACATAATTTTTATTTGGAACCTTATTTGTGAAATTTGATATATAATATTAATAATATATATATATATATATATTTACATTTATATATTTATATATATATATATTTATATATATTTTGAATGACATCATGTATTAGAGTAAGGATATATATTTTTTAAAACTTCAATGAAAACGAATTTCTCTCGATATTTTAATATTTCCTTCGAAATTTTCACTGGGTTATTGTGACACCCAGCGAAAATTTCAAAGAAAATATTAAAGTATCGAGAGAAATTCATATTTATTGAAGTTCTAAAAAATATTTATATATATATATATATAATATAACTAATAATATCATAACAATGATAATAATAAAATATTAATAAGATATATTTTAGACTTAGTTATAGACAAATAAAAATATAAAATGCATTTCATTTTTAAAAACAAGCAAATTAAATAATATGAGAGTGAAAAGTTATCAAGTTATTTCAAACAAATATGAAATAAAAATTTTTAAAAAGTTTTATCTTAAGTTTGACAAATATTTGCTACTATTGCAAAAAGCCGTGTCCTCAAACTAACAATTCATGCATTGGCATTTATTTTTCTCTTTTGTCTAAAAAAATCCAATTTTCATAATACTTGCTAAATGTTAAATAACATAAAACACGATTAAAGATGATCAAAGACAGTTTGGTAAGTATATTCTTAGAAAGGAGGAATGTAATTAAGGGAGCATAAGTTACAAGTCTTCTTAGGTTATATACGTGAAATATTAAAAATGTGCACCTTTCCAATTTTATCGAAGTTGGCAAACAGTTCATTTAACATTACAATTAGTTGTTCGGCTGTGACTGTGGACGAGAATTCTGTAAATCCAACAATATCAGCAAATAAGATACTAAAATAAATATTTTATGTGAAATATATACATATTAAAGCTGTTTTACTTATTTCATAAAAAGTAGTTAGTGTAAACAGGGCTGCAAATCAGTGTCAGCCAATAAAAAATGACTTTTAGAAATTACAATTTATCCAAGTAAAATCTATTTCTGTCAAACATCTTGCCTGGAGGAAAAGAATAATACAGTTAATTTCTAAAACAGTAAAAAACAATAAAAAAGTGGCAAAAATTAAGTTATTTATTTGAGTCCATCATTAAGTGACATAGCGTCTAGCAAACAAAAAACTGTATATTTTATTTGCCAATTGTATTTTATCTATCAAAACTTTAATTTTTTTATGAAAATCACTAATGTGAGCACTTTTTGGCGTAAAAATATTTTGTTTTTAGCCTCAAAACAATGTCTTGTTTTTAACTTTAAAATTTTAAATTAATTTTGTATTTGAACTAATTTGGTGAAATTTTTGTTTAACTGTAAATACTAAAACCCTTAAGAAGCAAATTACCTTTATTTTGTTCTATATAGCCAACCGTCAGGCAGAATTTAAAAAAAAAAACATCCTAGATGATCCCGCCAAAAACTACTTTCAAAGCAAACCTTAAGACCATGAAATGTTGAAAATATTTACCTAGTTTCTGACGGGAGAAAATATGGAAATAATTTTATGATTCTTATTGCGTTATCTTTTTGTTATTATCTTATAATATATTTCTTTTATTTTCATTTGCTTTTTTAAAGGAAAAATCGGATTATTTTACAACAATGAAAACCTTTTATAATAAATTTTGTTAAAATTTATTAAAATTGCGTAAATGGTACTGCGAGTATCTAGACGTTAATGTAAACAAAAACCTTAGTTCATCTTGGGGTCATCACGATCATGTAATGGGCTGCACCCCAACGGTCATCACTAATGTAATGAGCTGCACCCCAACGATCATCACTAATGTAATGGGCTGCACCCCAACGATCATCACTAATGTAATGGGCTGCACCCCAACGAAATTCATGTAAAATTTATAGATTTTTGCTTATTTCCCAAAAATATTTATCTGAATCAGACATTATATCTGAAGAATTTTAATTAATTATTTTTAGACAAGATTAAAACCGACAAATACTAAAGTAACCAATAATCACCCAAATTTTAGAAATTAAGTATCCCACATACTTGTTCAATGCAAGTAAAGATTCAATGCAAGTAAACTTCAAAGATTCGTCAACATGGTAAAAATTGTTTTTCAGCCAAACTGATGTTTAACAAGCATTTATTAATTACCCTATTAGTTAAAGATTTCATCACAGCGGAAAACCACTCTAAAAACTGTTTAATAAATTTGTTTCACTTTACTCCAATAAAACTAAAGATATTTTCAAAAAAAAAAATGTCTTCAAAAAAATATCTTTTGAGAACTTTTTTTGAACCCTCAAGAAATTTTCAAGGCAAACAAACCAAAATAATCAGAAATAAAATTCTCTAGAAATTTACAAAATAGAAAAAAGTAATTAATAAATAAGTATTGATTATTTTATAGGTATTGATGCTATCACGCAATCTCCTTTAACGATTAACTAAATATATAATTAAATAAACTGCGACCTACCTACAGTCCTTGTGGTTTTGAATGTATATTTTCTTGAAGTTTTCTGACTCCTTGTAACAACCTTGCTTCATATCATTTATAATTTTTTGAGCGAGAGTTGGGGGAAGAATAGATTCAAGGAGACGACGCTGGAACAAAATTGTATATTTTCATACAATAATTGATGGAATATTCGACAAAAAATTTATATAAAATGTTTAATTTAAACCCAAATAAAAACTTTAATATCCACTTCATTTTTTTATGTATTTTAACAAAATATAAACTTGACTAATAAAGCAATATGTACTTTTAAATAGGTTAAATTTACACAAGGGAATTATTTTCATAATTGGCACCTGGCTGATGTCAGTAAATTACTTTTTTATAATAAATAATAACCTAATAATTTAACAAAAATTTAAAAAAAACTTTCTGAAGGCCTTAAAATTCACTAATTTTCTTGTGAGTTGAAATAAACTTAAAGAGTCTAATGAAACTTGTGTTAAAAAAAAAATCTGCATGACTTATCATTTAGAAAGATAAGTTTGATTTTAATCTTAATAACATACTCTTTAAATGAAACTGAAAAACAAAAATTGTCTTTTTTTAAATAAAACTATTGTGAAAAAAAAAAAAAAAAACAAAACTGTATACCACCATTTATTTTGTTTCTTAGCAGCTGAGATGTTTACTTTAGCTTAAATCATTAGTTATTTATGAAAATAATAACTTTGCTACTTCTATATAATTTGAGAAATTTATCTGTAATTATCAACATTATCAACCCATTCAATTTCTCCACTTAAATTTTTTAAATATTTTTATTTAAAATATATTTAATTTTTATTGCAAATTGAAATAATATTTGAAAAATTAGATTCTTAATAATAAAAATGATGACTTGATACCCTGAAGAAAAGAAGGTTTATTTTTAGCAAATGATCTTTTCAATAAGAGTTGCAAAGAAAAGGACATTGCAAAGCTAAATTTAAAATTGACGAAATTGACGATTAAGTTTTTGGCAATGTTAACGAGCAAGCTCATCCTGCATCTTCTATAAAAGTTGAATACACAAAGTTAAATATATAGGGCAGATGAACTATGCTGAAGCTAGTTAATAGAAAGGAAATTTCAGAGTTCTATTAGAATACCAGCAAACAACAACTGAATACTGGTTTCGCCATGGAAGTTTCAAAGACAGTCTTAAAATTTATTTCTAATTTTATTCACGCTAGATATAATGGATGAGTTGTTTTGTGTGTCTTTGCTTTGTTTTCGAATTAAACCAGAGCAACATATGAAGGAATTTTTACATAAGTATAAAACCAATTAAATCAAAACAGTGCCCTATTATATTTGATTTTCAATTGGCAGCCATTAATGCAGTGATAGTAACCTTCCTTGAGACAGATGTTAGTAGTTACTTTTTTTCATGTATGCTTAAACATTCACAAAATATTACAAGCTGTTGATATTAAAACGATCCAGAATTTTCTTTATATCTACGAATGATTCCAGCATTCGCAATTTTTCCAACAGTGGAGTCGTTTGAGATGCTTTCAGACAGAATTCATCAAGAGTATGGTGCTGACATGTTGTTGTGCTTGATTATTTTGAAGAAAGCCACATATGAAGATTTTGCAGAAATATTCTGTGTGCAGCACCAACCTTTGCAGTTCAGATATGGAACATGTTTCATCGAACTTGTCAGAAAATACTACACACCAACAACATCAAGTCTATGTATGGACCATCATTTGACTTCTTAAAAATTTCACTGCGATATCTTTTTTATTTCTAAAAATTTTGTCGTTCAAAGATTTCTTATATTCTGGGGAAATTAGGGGCAAAAAGTAAAAAAAAAAAAAGCATTTTTTGAACAGCTATATCTTTTTTCCTGTTGTATTAACAAATTCCAAAAATGATATGTAACTTGACTATCCCATAGACTATCAGAAAAAATAAAAACAATTTTTTAAAACTTTTTATATTTTTCCCATAATGGTGGCTTAAATTTTCAAAAATATGCAATAAAAATCATTTTGCAACTTCAAGGATCTAGTATTGGATTTGGGGTGTATAAATGGTTAAAATTTTGTTTTTTTAGGTGATGATTTCGAAGCAATTCCAACCTTTTTAGCTCATTTTATAGAGGCTTAAATATGGTACTGCTTTTTGTCGTTTTTCTATGTTATGACTATATCTCTATTTGAAACAAATAATTTATATGAGATATATCATATTTTCATGAAACCAAAATATACAAAAATTGAAAAATCTGTCTGTTTTTGCCAAAACAGCAGTTTTTGAAAGAACATTTCTCAGGAAATATTTGAGCAATCAAGCAGAAAATTTTGGAGCTAATACTATGAGTACTTTCTACTTAATTGGTCTCTTGCAAATTTTATTTCTTAAAATAGTAAATTTAAAATACAAATCAAAAATTTGACAAAATATTAAAGAAATACCTGATTTGCTTCTTCGCTTTCAAAAGTTAATTTCATTTGTATAGCTTCCCTTGTATCAAGAAATGATTTTCTTTCATTGGCTTCACAAATTAGATGACATATTGCTCCTAGTGTGTTTGCTCCAAGCAAAAGTAAAAGATTTGAAACAATCTAAATTAAAAGATTTTTTTTTTTGACAGAAAAACTTTGTTAAAATCTGACACGAGACTTCAAGCTCAAAAAAATACTGTTTGCATACCAATTATTCCAATTTTTTAGAATATTGGTTTGATGATAACGGATATAAACACTCCCATCTGTTGGAAATTTGAAGCTAGAAAAAAACTTTGATGTTTATTAAAAATGAACTAGACCGGTTAAGTATAAGTATAGCGTTAGGGTTAGAAAGACTGGTTTATATACCAGATAAAATTATTTATATGCCAAGAAGAACTTTTCAAAGGATATTTTTGTACAATTAGTTTTCCCACTTAAAGACTTTAAAAATTTGTTTAAAATTTAATTTACTTTTTTTTTATTTTTAAACTATATTTTTAATGCAAAAATAATATCAGAGCATAGATATATAAATTAATATAAATATTGCACCTCATACATGTACGCCATTTATGAAAAAGCGTATCGAGGATATGTAACATATTGTACAACATATTCAAAATATTTCACAAAGGAATTATTTTTTCTAAGACTACAGATAAACATGAAATTAGTTTGAGCCACAAAATTGCTTTCACCTACGTGGCATATCCACCCATATTTTATTTAATGTAGATTCTTTTTATAAAAAAATGCAACTTATTTTACAGGGGATTCAAACTGGAAAAAAAAATTAAATTTCCATTATTCCAGTATTTTGAATAAATCTGAAAAACTTTCAACTTTGTACATCATATTGCACTCTCACATCAGGACATCACATCAGCATACATTATGATATAAATACAATCAATGAGCAGAATATATCATTGGTATGCAATCATTGAGAAAAAACTTTTAAATATGGTAGTTTGCTGCATGAAATTCCATCAATACATAATAGCCAGAATACTATGACTAACAGCAATCCCAAACCATTGGAATCAATATTCCAAAAACCTTTATCAAGTGTATCACCTAAACTCCAGATAATGTTACTCTCTGAATACAAAAGCCAAAACTCTGGAAAGCATGCAAGGTAAGCGTTTTTTCTAACAGACACAATATCAAGAGCATATCCTAAACATTCAGGAGAAAAAATTAAAGAAGATAAATTAATAATATGTGTAAAACATATAACTTTCTATCCCAACTTTATAAGACATAAACCAAGAAAATTGGAAAACATTGAAAGACGAAAATATGTAAGAGTAAAGTACCCATCGTCAATTGATGTCCTAAAAATCCAAACCTACCAGATATTTTGAATCCATATCCATAATCCATATCATAAAGATATCTATGAATCTAATGGAATGAGGACAGGGCTTTATGAAAGAAGTTGTTGTTCATCTGTCACACATCGAAAAGACTGAGCCTTGTGTAAGAGAAAAAATATTTTGGCCTTTAATTGCAGAAAAAAGTCAAAGTACAATAAAAAAGATAAATTTTCCTCCTAGACTGACAGTTAGATGTCAATTCCACAGAAATGTTGACATAGGCGTAAAAAATTAAATCGTTTATCTTATGGATGACTAATCCTGATTAACTCACCCTTACATCCAGTCCGTTAAATTCATACCAAACTCATACCATTTCTGTCTAACCCATGCTAGCATGGAAAATGGGCGTGAAACTGTAAAAGAAGAAGAGCTAAGCAAGCATTGTGATTGGTGAAAATAATATTTTTTTAAATTCTACTAGATTTTCATCAGAAATATGTTACATACTTACAGGGGGTGCTAGAAGAGAGATTTTTATTCAATAAACAATGCTGTCTCTTAAAAAAGTAACTTTTGACTAGTTTTCCTTAAAATCTTTTATTTTTCAGATTTAATGATACTAGTGCTATTTTACTCAAAATAACACTGTTTGGTGAGTCGCAAAATGCTCTAGAATTAATCAGGCAAATCCTTTTCTCTAAAGAATCATTTTTGAAAAAAATATAAGAATGAGCACTTTAAAATATTTTCAAATAAAATCTGATCTGAAGGACTGTTAAGTCATAATAAATATATCTTTTGAAAAAAAAAAGGATTCAAAATTTTACATGGTGATGATGCTGTTATTCAAAATGAAGTTAACCTTGGACTAGACAAAGCTCAATTTTTAAATTGACATCATCAACCTTGGTGGTTGATGATGTTGAATGATGTTGATGACGGGAAATTTTCAATTTTAGCTGTAATTTATAGAAATTGCTGCAGTTAAAACAGGGCATTTGCATTGCTGCGTTGATGAAACTGATAATATGAATTTTCAATAAATAAATAAAATCAGTCTAACTAGTCAATAAATAAATAAAATCAGTCTAACTAGTCAATAAATAAATAAAATCAGTCTAACTAGTCAATAAATGAATAAAATCAGTCTAACTAGTCAATAAATAAATAAAACCAGTCTAACTAGTCAATAAATAAACAAAATCAGTCTAACTAGTCAATAAATAAATAAAATCAGTCTAACTAGTCAATAATAATAAAATTTATAACTACTTAATAATTATATAATTATATTTATATTGGTTTATAATAAAATAACATAAATGTTATAATCATATTTATAATAAAATAACATAAATGTTATAGGCTTTTTTCTGCAGCATAAAGACTAAAACCTTCAAAAAAATCAAATTCCGAGTCTGTTTTCCATGGTGTCACCATTATATTACATAATCCATTGGACTGTGCTGGCGTGGGTTCGAATCCTATCCTCATTGTAACATTTATGGTTGTCTGGGGCAGATTGGTTAACGAAGCGGTATTCAAAAAACTAGTCTTAAAAATTATTTTCTAGAAATTTGTAATTTTTTATTCTTTTTTCATAAAGCCGTTTTTTTTTTATTTTTCTATTTTTGTATAATATTTTTTTGTGTGTAAATTGTTGTTCAATTCTCCATGTAAACATCAATGGTCTAATAAAATCATTTTAGTTTAGTTTGGTTTCACTCTTTTGGTCAGGATTCTGTACGAGTGACTCCATCTATTTCAATTGTTACTCTTATTTTAATGATAGTTTGTTTGTTTGTTTGTTTGTTTTTAAGGTGTTATTATAGAAAAAAAGGGTATCCTGGAGTTTACGGCCCAATTCAATACTATATTTTTGTAAATATTTTACAGCCTGATTCAAAAATATTTTTCTATTGATCAGACAAAATAAAATGATAACTTATAGTGTTCCGGCCGGAAAAGCTGTCTTTTTTGATTGATGGCAGGATAGCGTTTCAACAGTCCATTCCCTATGAATGGCCTTAATTAAAATTGAAAAATCGCATTAACTCCATGATTTTTAAATAAAATATATTCTTAATTAAAAAAAAAAATTTTCATTTCACTCTATGTAAACGATGTGTACCATAAAGTCTTTTTTTTTTTGTATAAAATCATATTCCTCCAGTAGGTATCATAACCCCAATTGGGGGTTAATATATCCATACTTTATATACTTTTATGAACAAATTACTATTTACGACCCCCTGAATATATCATAACATAGAAAACGGAAAAGGTGTATTATAATTAATTTTGTTTTTAAAATATTTTTGAATCGGACCGTAAAATAATTTTTAAAGTAAAATTTTGAATTGGACCATAAACTCCAGGAGACCTAAAAATAAATTACTACTTACTACTACTGCTGCTACTACTACTAACACTTTGGTTTCTTTCATAATGAGGTGTGCAAGTTTGATCTCCCTAAGTGAGACGCCAATGGTTTTCTTTACCATAGGCTCAAATGGGATCTCTAAGTACACCGCAACCAAACCCATATGGGTCCTTCTATAAAAATTAGCTTGACGCTATTTGTTGTGTGGCCCCCACGTTAAAAATACAACCTAACCTAACCTTGAACACAAAATATGGTCAATTTTATCTCTAAGAAAAATTTTACCCCACTTACGTTTAAAATATAAATTGGAGCCAAAAAATCACTTTTAAATACTTCAGCTGAAGTATTACTCCTAAGTAATCATTTACTCCTAAGTATTAGAACTCAGTTGAGGTGGATATATTTTCATATATCAATGTGTAATTGAAAAAAAAAAAAAAAAAACTGAGCCAATTCAAACAAGCGTTATATAACTAGTACAGTTTGATATTTTGGGTACTTATGCAGTACACCCTCCCCATATGGCGGACCATACTTATATTTATATATAAATAAAAATTGACTAGCTAAATAATAATCATATTGTGCTGATAAGACATGATGTCAAATAATGTTGGACAAAATTTATTGATTGATATTACACCATGCTGTTGACACCAGTTAATGGTATCATTCGGTGAGATGTTGCAGCTGCTAAAATTTTGAAAACTAGTGCAATTATTTGTGGATAATTTATGATTAACAAATCTCCATCTAGTGTTTAAGTAATAGTGAAACCGAAAGTAAGTAAATTCCGCGAAAATTCCGTGTGGTCCGCATGGGGTATTCTGCATAAGCACCATATTTCAATTTTTAGCAGCCAAAAAATTACAAAATTTCTGAGAATATTTGATGCTTTGCGCATTTCCACCTATATTTTTTTTCTAATTCGTAGTTATGAAAAATTTTACGAGCAAAGTAATCTAATAATCGAATTTTGTTAAAACCAAACAGTTGTTTACTTTTCTTGGAAATAAATCACGCGATCACATTAACTCTCTTCAGCAGGTCTTACGCGTTAAAATTTGTAAGATAAGGTTTTTAGTATTCAAATAATTGGAGAGTTTAAGATACAGAGGTACCAGGAAAAAATTTCCCCGGAAAAATACATCGAGGAAAAATTTCTCCCGGAAAAAACCCTCTAAAAAATAAGCCCCTGGAAAAATTTCCCTATGAAAATATTCCCGGAAAAAATTCTTCGTAACCGAAGATTTTTATGTTTTTTTAACGTCTTGCTATAGACAAAAAACTGTCGTAATCCAGCTTTAAAATGTTTGATTTTTATTCAATTTGGAACTACATAAAATTATAAAGTTTGCTTCTATTCTCTATGTCGTATGAAAAGTGTTGAAGTGCTAATAGTCTTATTGTATTATGTCCAAGATAAAATTTTGATTAACAATCGAAGATCTCGGAGAAGACTCAAAAATTTTTTTAATTAATTACTTTAATTGTTAAACTAAAAATTTTTCAATTTCCCAGAAGGTTAAGTTAAATTAAAACTTGTGTGTTAGAGCATTTTTATAGGAAAACTTTATTTCTCTACGTTAAAACTCCTTAACAATTGTTTATTACTCACAGCTTTTAAAATGAAAAATGCTGTATATTGGCATAGACTTGAAAATGTAAACTGAAAAGAATAATTTCATAAGGTTTTTTCCTCCTCAAACTATAGAAAACAATTGTATTGTTGAAAACAGATCTGGATATTTGTTTCTAAAAATTCTACAGTAGGAAAATTACTTACGCTTTAATTGTTTATTTTGACACTGTTTGTAGTTTTTTGATTAGCATTTATTTCTTTTTGAAATTCAAAACGCGTTATTTATTTAATCTTATATTGTATTAATTATCCACTTTTATCTGAAGATAAAAACGGAACTCTTTTACTAGCTTTTTACATGCAATTTCGATGACGGTGTGTTTTCCAAATCGTTGAACCCACGAAAGTTTTGATAAATAAATATAGTATCATTGCATAAATTTCATCTTGGCTCCTACGTGACAATCAAATTAAATTGTGGTTATTTATTTGATAGTTTATTTAACGAGAGGTGAAGTCATTATTATGCTTAAAACATTTTTTTTCAAAGGAAAATTTTCTTTTTAACACCCGAAAAAGAATCAAAACCCTT
Source organism: Euphysa ruthae (assembly GCA_035046665.1). Classification (NCBI taxonomy): domain Eukaryota; kingdom Metazoa; phylum Cnidaria; class Hydrozoa; order Anthoathecata; family Corymorphidae; genus Euphysa; species Euphysa ruthae. The sequence continues at coordinate 3,022 of JAUZNK010078910.1, read as the reverse complement.
GACTAAACAAGTTTTTATCTTGGACTAAAATATGGAGCTTTCTCTAAAGTATCCATTCTTTAAAAACCGCGTATTGAAAATTGTCATGATTTAGATCTTTCTAGTCTTCTTTGTAGTGTCATAAACACCGAGATTCTGCTATTGTTTTTATATGCTATTACTCTAGAGTACCAGATAACTGTCCAAAAAAATTTTCAAACTGTGGGCTATGTTCGTAGAGCGAAAGCAAACAATGTTAGAGAGGCCTTATTCCAAAGGTTCGTTAATGTCAGAACCACCCTGAGAGCACATTTCCCAAAGTCTCTTTTTCTTCTGCAAAATTTCTGACGATTGTATGCATCAATATTCAAACCAATGTATCAAAGACTGTAAACAAGAATATGGAGTGTCTCTGTGCAAACCAAATAAGCACTATTCGATTTATAGAGACGACTCTATCATTAGATTTGGAATTTATCTGAATATTTGGATTTTGAGATGTTGCATCAGACTTATGAGACTTATGGAACAGACTTACCATTAATGACTGGAAACCAATTGCTATTGTATGTCAATGAATCCATTGGTCAGGAGACTCTAAGTTTCAAAAACAATTAGGTTTTTATCAATGAAAATCATCGTTTATCTAGAAAGCTTGTCACTATATTTACTCAAATTGCTACGTATGGAAGGGTTAAACTACCCAGAATTTGGTTTCAAAGAAACTAAAGAACGCCCACCCAAGCTAACACCATCTCAAGGGGTGCACTATCATTGAGCTGAAAAAGTATCATACCACTTCAAGCAGCTCCTTGAAAAAATTAAACACCTGCCAAATCAATTTAAGATGTTTGATCATGCAAACTTTGCAATATACGTGTTAGATGATTATATAGCTCATCTAATGTCAGAAATAAAGTAGGATTTATACAGAAAGAAAGAGATGAAAGAGCCTAAAATAATGCTAAAAATGACCTAGCAACTCACAAAAACTTCCATCTCCTGGCCTAAATTAAATAATAAGTTTGCTCGTGGATGCCGAGAAAAGTGTTGAGTTTGACAGCAATGCAGCTTTCAAATCAGTATGGGTCCCAAATTTACTTGGTATATCCGAAACTTATCAAGCTAGTGTTGGAGAATACATGAGTATGAGAAAATTATCTGTAACGTCGGATTGGGAAACTATTCCTGGTAGAATTAGAAGTTTCTGTGCTCGAAGATTTATAAGAAGTAATTTTAAGCAAAAAAGATTTTTCATAAAGACCGGATTTAATTCATTAAGTGACTTAAAAATTTCACACATTAGCAATCGTAGGTTGCTAATATTGACAGTGTTACTGTATTTCAAGAAGGACTTCAAAACTAGATTCCTGCTCTTGGTATAAAACTTTTAGTGTCCTCTTATGTGTTTTATCTGTCAAAGAGTTACATGATTTAGAACAAATATCCATATGGGGGGGAAATTGTTGAAAATTGATCTTACAAGTTCCTGGTAGAGGAGATTCGCTTTCTTAAAAGAAGTACACACGCGGATATAAAATATAGCATTGACCTCTTTATTTGCCTTTGAAAACATTTCTTTAATGTGCTTATCAAACTTAAGTAATCGATCTATTTTAACTCCGAGTAATTTGACCTCGTCTATGGGTAAAACAATTGTACTTCTATAGTAATAAAAAAATTGTCAAGTTAGTGAATTTTCCTAAATACCTGAGCTGGAACTTTGTTAGGTTTGCTACCATGGAGTTGTTTGAAAATCAGTGTATAATTCGGTTTGACTCATAAGAGACATCTACTCAATTCGCTGCAGCTCGCAACCAAATAGAAATCGCTTGTAGACCATCAAGAAAAATGTAAAAAAAAAAAAAAAGAAACTTAACTAAGCTGTGTTTCTTACTTTTAACCCACCCATTTTTACAACCCTCCCTTTTATTGGAATCCCCTGATATTAGTTTTCCAAACGTCAAACGTTTTCTAAATCTCCCTATTTTATCCTAGCCCTAATTATTCACACCATCCCCGATTATTTTTACCACCCCAATTATTCCTAACATTCCCGATTATACCCGCCATCCCTGATCATTGAAACCTCCCATTTCCTATTATCTCTTACTCTAGAATATATTCCGCTTAAGAATTTTGTGCGAATTTTATATTAATTTTCTAGTGTCGCACGAGTAAAACTGGTTGCTTGTGCAAGTATATTATTTTTACTGAAAGTAGAGCTGATTATCAGGGACCAAGTAATAGAATGTTTCCCAAGCAGTTCGAAAAATATTCAAACTACAAAATAATATTCTCAAAGGTTTGTTCGAACAAAAACTGCGATAGTTAGTAACATATCACTTCACCAAAATATAGCAGTTAAAACTAGCACAAACGAACCTGGGTATTTTGGTACATGAAGAAAATAAAAACCACGATTTTTGGCTATGGAAACGTCAAAAAGAATTGTCCACCGATGATCGGATTTCATAACAAAAAATTTATTATAATAATTGTAATAACTATAACAAAAAAAGATAACACCGATGATGTCAGAAAAAACACGGGCAAGCTTGTTGATATCGAAAGTGTATATTTCAAAATAAAACTGTTCATATATCTAATTTGGTTGCTGAAGATGACAATGTAAATTTAATCAGTCATGTTAGAATCCTATTAAAATCCTTTTAATGAAATGTTATCACAATTATGATGAAATTATTGAATTAGTATAATTGATAAAGAGTCTGGAAAAGTTAGTTGACAGCTATTCAATGCAATTAGATTTTCACAATTATGTTTTTAAAAAAAATTTTAATGCACCTTCAAAGCACGTGAGTAAGTGTCATAATACATTTTGATGCTACTTCAAAGCACGTGAGTAAGTGTCATAATACATTTTGATGCTCCTTCAAAGCACGTGAGTAAGTGTCATAATACATTTTGATGCTCCTTCAAAGCACGTGAGTAAGTGTCATAAAACATTTTGATGCTCCTTCAAAGCACGTGAGTAAGTGTCATAATACATTTTGATGCTCCTTCAAAGCACGTGAGTAAG
>JAUZNK010078866.1:0-13378 GCA_035046665.1 Euphysa ruthae | reverse complement strand
TCTCAGGAGAATGTGTGAGTAGGGGCTATTGGCTTTGAGCCCCACAAATGGCTGTGAAAGTGGAAAGAACTTTCCATGGGAAAAAGGGAGAACAAACTGATAGTAAAGCATGGATAATAAATATGGTGTATATAGTCGTTTATAAAAATAAATATTAACTAAAAATTTCAAACCATATGAATTCTAAAACAAAGAGAAAGTAATATTTTTTCAATCACCTAGGTGGAATGAGTTACATTAATTCAAAACGACTTTAAAAAATTCTCCAGCATATCGTGGGATTGTATGCATAACTGTATGCTATGCTTGTTTCATTTGTTTAAAAATACAGATTGTTTAGAAATCTATGTTTGAAAAAAATGAAATTAATTGGAAAATGTTTTATTGGGAGTAATTGTTTTCTTTTAAAAAGGATAAAGAAGGACACATTGATAGCATTGTCTAGATAGAATTTTCAAACCCACGTATTTACCAAATTGACAGAAAAATGACAAAATTTTCAGGATAAACTTTTGCTAGAGGAGCAATTAAAATATCAATCCTTGGCCAATTTCTCCTTAATAAAAAAAGCATCAGGAAACCCAGCATAAAAAAAACGAAAGAAAAAATATCACAAAACTTAAAATTTTAATTATCAAAATATATTCAAACAAAAAACAAAAACCAATTTACAAAAAAATAATGCCTGCCAAATTTTTATTCAAATATTATCTCAATCTAACTAAAAACATCAAAGCTGAGTTATCGAATATCTGAGTTTTAAAGTAGTGGAGGATGAACCTATATATACTTTCTCTTTATAACCTTGCATATCTGATGTAATTGTTGCTTTTTATATTATACTTTTTATAAGGCATTTTTGTTGAAGAGGACATCTTTCTTATTGCAATTACATTTTTTTACATCCGGATTTTCAGAAGAATACAAAACGTTTTGATTATGGGAATTAATTTAATGCAGGACATACAGCTGTAGCTGTGTAATTTGCTGTCTGGTGGGAAATGTTTGTCTATTAAATCAAAGAAATATTTTCCTACTTTTGTGGAAACATTTTTGCTAAAGGGTGGGTTGAACCAGATAATTTTTCTTCTTTGTTTTTTGCTTGGAGCGGTAACAGCCTTTGCATTAAATCTTAATTTATATGTGTATATCTGATTTTTGAAGTGTTTCTTAATATTTAGGGATGCATTGACTAAATATTTCTTCATTTGAAGATAACATTGATAGTCGTGCTTCCATTGAAATGGGAAGTTGCTTAATTATGTATGGCGGGTGGTTAGATTCTTTGCGGATGTAGCTTATAATGTTATTATGTTATTAGGCTTGCAGTAAGGTTGAAAAGTGGAATTGTTGAGGTTTAGTGTGGTATCAAGGAAGTTGACTATTTTAACGTTGCATCGTATTGATATTTTTAGATCATTTTATTTGAAAACTCTTACAAACCATTTTTTAAGTTTTCCAGAGTTATGTCCTTGAAAATGGCCAAACTGTCGTCTCGATAAAGCCCAACATTTCCCATATAGCACGAATTTGAAAGTTGAAATAGTAAACAAGAGCCAATGTGCTCACATACTCTGCTCCATTGAATGCGCCCATCACCACATCAAATTGTTTCAAAATTTTAAATCTTTTATTAAAAATATTTTTAGATGTGTGTAATAAGATTCCTCAAGCCTAGTTTACTAGTTTTTAACTACTAAACCTATTAACTATTTTAGGATCTATTTTAGTATTTACAAATCCATTACATAATTTATTAGACTTATCTTCTTCTTATAACTTCTTATAACCTTTTTTTTTCACAATTTCTAGTCTCGGGTTTTGTAAGTTGAAATCTTTTGTTTAAGTTTTTGAGTATTTCTTTGTAATTTTTGTTGGCATTTATGATGGTTTTTTTTTTTTTATGATTTGCTGTTGATTTAAGTGTTTGAAATTGGTCTAGAATTGGTATTATTGATGTCTGAAGACAATTTTAGACAAGTTTTCCAAGCATAAACTTCCACAAATAGGTACAAATATCTCTTTTATAAAAAAGTGGTAAATACACGTATCCAAAACATCAAATATAAATGGAACTGTTAAAAATTATTCATGGATGGAAAACTTGTTGTTTATATTTACAAACTTACTCACCAATATTCTACCTGCAAAAATAATATTCAGTAGAAATAGACAAAAGATAAATATATTGGAACGACACAAGAATTTAAATTTTGTATCCCAAAACATTCTGAAAACCTTTAATAAAGCTAAATACATTTAATTCAAAACAATTTATGATAATTTTCTGATATCAATTCAAAACTTAATTTCCAGGAAATTCTATTAAAAGTTCCAAGAAACTTTTGTAATTTTCTAATGGATTTTCAAATCAAAAGGAATTTAGCCTGATTGAACATTATTAGCTGTATAAATTGTTTTCATAAAAATTAATTAAAAAATAAAATTAACTATTTAATTAACCTAATTATAAATAGTTATCATAAATATCAAAAATATTTAATATATTGAATAAAAAGGATAAAAATTTTTGCCTAAACATTAGCTATTTTACCTTAAAATAGAATAACGTGCACAGATTATATCACAAGTGATGTTTCGTATATAGTCAAGTTTGGGAACATAAGTGATGCTCCTTTTATCAAAACTCCTCAAAGTTGAAGAGCTACATCTCCAAAGCTATAGATTTAATTGAATTTTTATATGATATTCATAGGAACATTTATACAAAATTAGCATTGAATAGATTTTTAAATTTTTTTTAGTTAATTTTCGTTTGAGAATAAAACTAGTAAATTAAATTGAAAATATTGGATACTTCTTTTGTTTTATATGGAAGATTAATATTAAAGGATTTCAAATGAAGAAAATTATTAAAAATTACATGCATAACAATGCTAAATAATTTAATTTCACTTGATTTTCCCAGATAGAAAAAAAGTCCTAAACATTATTAGAGCTACTAGACATTCCATGTATCCAATGTTTTACAACCTGAACCAAAAATCCACCCAACAAAATTTGGGTAGGGTGATACATTAAAAGAGGCATTGAAATAAATGGAAGTATTGGGTCACCCATGTAAATGATTTTGAGTATGGGCATACCAAGTGTCAAAGATTTATGTGTAGAACAAAACATCAATGCAACAATATCAGCTTTGGTGTAACCTAAATTAATTTGTGTACATCCTTGAAATATAAGCTGTAAGAATGAAAGCTGTATAACCAAGATAAGAATCACAACTGCACCCAACTCAATAGGACTCACACCTTGTATATTACTTGAAAAAGTGTCACAGAATGTCGTGTAAATAATCATCAATAACATAAAGCTTCCAATTTGACCTAAAGGCGGTTTCGTTTTCTCCAACCAATCTTTAACAGAAGAGCGAACAAGTTGACCAAATAGAAGCGGAATCACCACAGTTATACATAGTGTCTTGATGATATTAACAACAGGTACCGTTCCAGATACACCAACGAGCATCAATAAAAGTACCGGAGTTACAAATATTCCTAAAAAGCTGCCCAAAGCAGAGTTGAAAATAGCCCCTGCTTCATTTCCACCAATAGCTTTAGTTATAATCACTGCAGAAGATACAGGTGGAGGCATGCAACTCACCACAACTAAACCACGTATTAAGAATTCATTCAGACTTGTAAACATCTGTAGAAAAGCCGATAAGCCCATTATTGTTAACGGAATAATGCAGAATGTAAAAAATTGTATAAATAAGTGTAACTTGTAATGAAAAAATACAGCACGTAAATCATCTGTGCGCAATGACAGTCCACTATTAAAGAATATTACTGATACAGCGATATATTTTATAGTAATCTGAGGATGAAGTGGGCCTGTTTTGTTGCCAATCCAAGGTGCTTGGTGAGCTGCCATAATAACAACTATAATGCCAACTAAGAACCAGTCCTTCCTAAGTCTTTCAAGAAATTGCATCAACATAATTTAAATTTAGTCTAAAGATAAAGACATGTTTGAACAACACATATTCATTAAAAAGAAAATAGAAAAGCAAAAGAGGTTCTTTTAAATCAAAATACACTGTAAATAAATTCTTCTACAAAATTACAATGGGCCTTAATAAAAAATTTTGAAAAAAAAAAAATGTTAATATTATGTTAATAAAGTTAGCCAAGCCCTGATATTCTTTCAAATTATTGGAATATTATTTATACAGGATCATCAGGTACTTATTAAGAACTTCTTGGTTTTGAAGAAAAATTACAGGAAATTTTTGTTGCATATTGCTTGTCTACAGCATACCAAACAAAAAATTTAACAGGAAAAAATCAATTAAATTTGGCTGAAATTACGTTACATAACTTAACATCATAGCAATAAATAATACTTAATTAACGTTTTCATTGTCTTTTTTTTTTCAAAATCCAAGAGTAGTTGGTCTTCAAAGAATTTGTCATTACTTTTCTTAATTAATCAAAATTCCTGACTTTAAACCCCCCAAAAATTTACTCCCATGAAAAGGGCCATAAAAAATATTTTAAAAATAATAAAAAGTTTTATTTCAAAGTTTTCTTTAAAAGTTTGTTTTCAGAAGACCTGCTACCTAAAAATAGCCTAAAGCCTTCAGTTTTTGAGTGCAAACTCCATAGTTAACAACATTGAGAAAGTAGATGATGATTTTGTAGGACTATGTCACATTACCCACAAAACATGATAAATACAAGTTTAGTGTCTGGCGTAGAGAGTGTTTGTTACTCATTCATAGGTGGCAAGTCTCTCAGTGTGTGGCTTCACAAAAAAAGGACCCAGTGTCAAAGTAAATTGGAGTTGAGAAGGTCATCCAGTCATAAAGTACTTCCCAATATTTTCATCAAATGATATTTGCTTTTAGCACGTTTTAACATGTTAATATTATGTTTTACAGTAAACGTTTTTCCTTTGTAGTATTAAAAAGCACAACATATAACATTTACAATGATGGTGATGACAACTACAACAAGGACTATGATAAAAATAGCACCTATTTTTACTAATAATAGTACCAGATACTAACAATCTAAATCCTCTGTTTTTTTCATAGCTTTGAACTAATTTGAAGACATTTGAAGATAAGAATTTGCAAACAAATAATTTCTTAACAAAAAGGAGTATAACATTTTGATCACCTGAAGAGATGAAATAAAACATGGAATAAAAGAAGCACAAAAAAGCTCAGAATTGAATTTGATTTGTTTTCAAAATAGCCAATACATCAAAACTATTAGAAGAAAAAACATGTTTCCTTTTTCCAGAAGAATAAAAGCATAATTTCTTTAAAGAAAAAAATTCATTTTAGAATAAAGTCGTATTTGGAACGACAAAGGTATGCCAAAACTATCCAAAAAATATTATTTTCTAGCACAATCTGAATATACTGTGCCAAAATGTAAGAAATGAGCTAAAAGTTTGAAATAAAAAAAAAAAAAAAAAAATGTTATGATGACCATCATTGGACTAAGTACAGAAAACTAGATCTTTTTTTAAAATCTAATTCTTTATTTTTCTACCCTTAAGAATTTATTTACATAACCATATAATACTTCAGAAACAGTTAGTTAGCTTTACGCTGATCAGGTGCTCATTTACCAATTATCCCACCCAAGTTGTGAAAACCCTTTAGGTAAACTTACTGACTAAACCAAAAGTTATAAATCTCTGTTATGACACCCACTTTAGCTATTAATAAGCTGAGTGTAAAACTATGCATTTATAAACAGACTTGCACATTCATTTGTTCTTCCTGTAATACTCGATTCATACTTTCATTAAGCATTACCAAAAACAAGGAAAAACTGTTATTTCCTTTAATAAATGTTCTTTAAATAGAGGTGAAATACCGTAACCAAGTAATCTTATTCTTGAATGAAATGTCACTAACAGAAAACATGGCTCTGAAAAGTTAATTAATTCCAATATATGATCGAAATGAAAAGTGTGACATGATAATATAATGAATTAACACCCATGTTGCAAAAATTATAACGTAGAATGTATCTAGCCTTTGCAGCAAAACCTTGTACTAACCAAATAAACCAAATTTTTAAAGCTGGCATCACAAAGCCAACCATCTTGAAATTGGAAAATACCTTCTCTTGACGTCATTATTTTCAACTTACTATAAAACAATTAAATAAAGTAAATGCTTTTATCAAAAGCTTTAATCTTGTTGATACAGATTATTAGTGTAAATCTAACATTTTTAAATATAAGAAAAAAAGCTATATAATAATAATCATATCCTAAAAATAGATTTACACTAAATATTATAGTTTTAAATTTTCAACAAGATTAAGCAGAAAATTATACTAAATGCAACAAGGTTATACCTAACAATGCAAAAAGCATTTTAGATAAAAAATATATTGCTTTATTAAAACAATTTATTTTCGAATACTGAACAAGTGGAATGCAAACTTTCTTACTAAGGCTGAAGTGTTATTGAAAAGAAAAGAACATTTTTCAATGAGTTCAAAAAAAATATTTAATTGTGTATATTTAACATGTAAATAAAGTGTTTTATAAAGTATATAGAACAAAAATATTTAAAAAGAAGATATTTTTTTTTTTTTGTGAGTTTGTGCACCCAAACTCTAAGTGCCTAAAGTTGGTAAACAGAGACAAAAACAGCCTAAAATAGACCCTGGCCAGTTATATTCTAAATTATTTATTAAATAATTCAATCAGTTATGCCAAATGCAATAAAAGATAAACTTGCAGTTTATTAGGCAGAATCTATAATCGAAAAGTTTGTTTTGGTGCATGTGTCACATGCATGTTATAAATTTAAACCTAGTGCTAAAGATTACACTCCCAAAGTTAATAATTTTATCACTTCTACTTTATACATATGGATTTAGAATCCATAACCATTTTATACGGTCTTCACTCTGATGAAATTAACAACATACGAATGATATTTGTACATTACAAAAAGAATATTCAGTTAAAATATTTGTCCAACAGATTTTTTTTATGTGCGACAAAAATTCATTTACGAGAAACTTTGAATATTTATTTGCAGTCCTGCGTTTGCTCACAAGAAAATATGTCCGTTTAAAAGCAGACTGATAGAAAACACATTTTTTGAAATTTCTAGATTGAAAAATTCTCATCAGTAGTTAGTCAAAAATTTTGATATTAACTTTGATTAATAAACTTAGGTTTTTTTCAATGCTAGTAAAGAATTTCTAAAGAAATATACTACTAAAAATTCTTAATTTTCTTTTTTACTAAATTTGAGCAAGAATATGCTTATAAATTAGGCTCCAACTAATAAAAACAAGTGCTTATTGACCATAATATTTTATGATATAATATCATTATATAGAATTTTGCAGAATCAAAATATTACTTCTTGAGATTATTAAAAATTATAACTTTTGGACAAAAATTAACTTGCTAAGGATTTTGGGTACTGTAGCTAATGAAATTTTTCAAAATACTGAAATCAACAGAATTAATATTTTCTGATATCATGCATGATTTTTTAGCTGTAAACTTTTAGTTAAAATGTTTATTTTGCAAACAAGAACCAAGGGTTTGCAGGATTAATTTTTTTTGTATTGCAAGAAAAAATCCTTAGCAGATAGAAACATCGAATAAATTTCATGGGAAAGTACTGAAAAAATAGACCAGAAACCATAAAAACTCTTTGCCACACGCTCAAAAATCTGTTGTTCCTACATGTATTATAAAGATGCAATATCCAAACATAAATTTATAATAAAAATCACCTTTGTAAATCTGAGCAACGTTGTTGTGCTCTGCTTTCTTGCAATTCTAACATCCTCAGCTTATCAATTTCCCGCATACCACATTCTATAAACTCTTTATCTTCCTTATACTTCGCTATCTAAGTATAGAAAGAACAGGAGAAAATATTTATTTTAAAGTATATTGAAAAAATTTTTGTTTTTCCCAAAATTAAAAATATTTTCCGGCATTTACAGCTGAATGTCCTTTGCTGCTGTCTATAAACCTAAAAGATAATAACTACTAAAATAGATAACAAATGTAAAACTTTTCACAAAATTCCAGAAAATTGCTACCTGATTCTTTTGTTGACTTCTGATCTTTTTTTCTATCCTTTTAGCCTTATGCTCTTTTTTCTTGAGCATCTCTTCTTCATGCATACGCTTATCTGCTTCAAGCTTGATTAACTCTGACAGTTCCTCTCTATACACTCTGAGCTAATAAAATAATAATTATGATAATTTTCCATGGAGCAACCTCTTATACAGATTATTATAAAAGTTACGAGATAAGTTAAAGGGCAAATGAAAAATAAGTTGTTGTAAAACAACTGGGAATTGTGGGGAATGAAAGCAAAAAGTTAAAACAAGTCAGCCGCCTGGATAAGATAACATTTTTCTTATGCAAAAAGAAGATAGTAATGAGAAACTGCAAAACATGATTTTTGTTCAAATATATCAAAGTTTAAAAAAAAATTTTAAAAGAATTGATATTCATATCGAAGAGATTATTGTGATTATAAACCCAAATTTTCCCCCTCCAAAGAACTATAAATATATACGTGTATTCAAAGAATGGCTTACCTTTTCATGCAGAAACCCACATACAAACTTCTGCTTTGTATGTTTGAGATGATTGATTTTCTTTTTATTATAATCATTGCATGCTTCTTGCAATATTACAGCAGTTTTCAGTTTCAAGTCTTCCCGATCACGTTTCCACGCTTGAAAAATGTCCTGCAATTGTGTTTCAAAGCGTTTATTTTCATTACACCATTTTTCATACAATTTCTGTATATAAATAAAATAAACCAACAACATTTTACTAATTAATCATTTCATTGAATGCCAAATTAAGACCAGGCCGGATTAATTATATTAACAGGATATAGTCAGTATACAGTTATATAGCACTATTCACCACCCCAGCAGCAAAAATTTTGGCCTTCCTTGCCAAATTCAAAGTAGCAAAAATTTCTTGACTTCTCCTCCCTCTCCCATATCTACTATTTTACACTCACTTTTCACCACTCCCACATTTACTATTTTACACTTTCTTCCCCACTCCCACAAATACTATTTTACACCCACTCATTGCCAAATACTAACTATATTGTCTTAGATTTCAAGACAATACAATTAGTATTTAATGAGGAGTAGGTGTAAAACAGCCACAGGGATAAACATAGGTGGTAGTTTTTTGGGCAAAACTTTAAATAACTCCAAACACAAAGCAACCCTAATTGACTTACCAACTGTGAAAAACTTTTACATGGAAACTCTTTTTTTAACCTGTGCATGGTTAGTTTCCGTTTGTTCCAAGTGGCTTTGGAATACTGTTGCAAAATATGGTTGAACCGAACATGATCTGCATCACTCCAACTAAGCAAATGATCACTAAAATGATAAAGTCAACAAACTCTACATTACAATACTGCAGACCGTATGCAAAAAAAGACCACTGCATAAAAATGCAGTTTTTTTGATTTCCTGAATCTGCTGAATCTGAAGAAAAATCAAATTACAAAATCTGACTTAAAGAGGATTAAGATTTTAATTAAAACTTTACATTAAATGAGAAACTAATATCCAAAATTTTTTTTTTATTTTTCACCGGAATGACTATCAACAACCTAAGTCATTGCTGAAAACAGAAGTTTAGATATACAGTATAACTATACTAACAGACTGTTCTATGCATAGCCATAAAGCTTTTGATAAATTCTAATACCAAAATAAAAGCCACAAGTTAGAAATGGAATAAGCATTTATGCTTCTCATTTCCTGTAGATTGGCTACCAAAATAATCAACAAAACTCAGTCATGGAAAAAAAAAAAAAAATTTGACAGGGTTATTCAATTTCATAAGATGCATCCTATGCTTTTTTTGTCCACTAAAATCATGGGATACATTGCTTATTTATTGTAGGAAATAAGGTGAACAAACCTATTTGAACCCCTATATTTTTTTTCCAAATCTTCTATACCTTTCGCATATCTTTTATCAAGAACATCAAATTCATGGAGACAATTACATTTCAAATCATGATCAGGGCAGTAAGCTTCTAATAAATCATTAGGAACACCAAGAAAGATTTTTTGATAGCTTTTATCATATTCCACATTTAAGTCTACTATAATTCTGTTTATGTCTTTATCTAATAAACGCTCTTCGCATTCCAACTTATTCATAATAGCTGTTTGTTGCCTACAAACAGAAAATGTAATGTCACAAATTCTTTGTTCTCGTTCAGTAGGTTGTGCACCTAAAACAAAGAAGCCCCGATTTTCTTTCAACCATTGTTGTATATCACTACGTAATTCATGTACTGGTTCAATAGTGTCCTTAATAAATTTATGCATATTTGAATCTAGGCTTGTTTTATAGTCAATAATATCTTGGTAAAACTCTGCTATGAATGAAGTAGTGAACTCTTGATAAGATAATTCTGGCTTTATAGTTTCAAGTTTTTCTAGTTTTAATATCAAATTATGCATTTCCAATTCCCATATTCTTTGATGTTCTTGTATTAATTGTTGCTCTTTATTTTCAATAACGTTTTGTCTTAGCCCCTGAACTCTTTTCAAAGATCGATCTCCAGACGATCTCTTGATCTTTACCAAAGCTGTTAGTTTTTCATAATCAAGTGGTTTGTATAAAGGCTGATGACCTGATATTACTCTTGAAACTAGGTTGCTATCTAAAATAAAATTCAACAGAAGATCAAAAAGTAAATGGCATCAGATGAGAAAAAGACTATTAATTTACTGAATTAGGTCTTAAACTGCACTAGTTAATGTTTAATACCATAACTGTTCTTCAACTGACACCAGTTTTGATGAATTTTTAATCTTTTTTACACAGATAATTTACTAAATCACCTGTACAGTTACATTAATTTTAAGAAACATGAGCTATAAACTGCAAAGATAACAGAAAAATAAAATATTCTGACAAATTTATTGCATTTTATACTATTTACATCTTATCAAGGTAAGGAGTTTTGGAAATAAAATATTCTGACAAATTTATTGCAATTTTATACTATTTACATCTTATCAAGGTAAGGAGTTTTGAATTGGCTTGGTAAGCAAATAGGCCAGTCTTAACACTGTGTCGCACCCGCATACCTCCAGCTAAAGGGTCACAGAAGGGTAAAACTTTTTTTTTGGAGAGCAGTTGTAACAAGCCTATCCATTGGTAGAAAGTATAAGCCTAAGAAGTAAATTTGCTGCCTAAATGCTGCTTATTAGAGATAGTTAGTAGGGTTTCAGGTCACTTATCTTAATGTTATTAATATTTTATTACTATTATTCGTGAATATTTGTACAGGATTATACCTTTTCAGCCACAATAGCTGCTATAAATAAGGGTCCTGATATCGTAATAAAATTTAAAATATCTATTCTAATAAATCAGTAAATTTAAAGGTTAAAATAAAATAAAAATTATATAAAGTATGAAAGAAAAAATATGAAAGTGCCAAGAAAAAAGAAAAGTAAACTGGTTTAAAATTAAACCTGTAAAATTCTAATATTTATGGGCCTATTTCAATATTGCAAATTCTAACATTCATAATCGAGAGAGCAATTCACTACCAATAAATCCAATGCTTAGAAAGTAGTTATATAATAAGTGGTAAACAGTTTGGACACAAGAAACATCAGTCTTTTGAATAAGTAGACATATCATTTATTGAGAACATCCAGAAAATTATAGAAAAAGATAAACTTTTTGGGTCTGTTTGACACTTTGGAAGACTACTCGAGAAAATGAAATCGTATGGCATCAATGGTATTGAATATAACTTGTTTCAAAACTATCTATTTAAAGGCAACAACAAGTACAGCTGAACGGATTTTTATTTCAAAAACACCCAGTCTTGTGTGAAGTATTAAAAAGGTTCTACTAGTAACGTTATAATTTGTATTGTTCTTTAATAGCTTTTTCGTATGCCTATGGAACTGCAAGATCACTACATTTTAAGATGATACGGTTCTCTATCATTCAGATAAGTTTCATTGCATAGAAAATAAAGTTAACGTAGATCTACAAAGTAACAAATTTAAACAACCTAATAAATATCAAAACTTGCATCATAATATGGAGTGCATAAACGAATACGCATTTAATGATTCTAAAAATTATTTCGATAAACAAAAAAATTCAGCCAATTAATTGAAGTGCTGCTGAAAGTGAATCTTCAATCTTCTTTTTAAAATGGCTATCACAAAATGGCAGCTAAACATTATAAAAAATTAAATTAAATACCAATGCCAAATCAAATGAATTTTTTGATGTTTTTAAGAAAGCACTTTATAACAATTAACAGTTTTTCAATACGTCTTAAATCTTCTAATTTATTTTATGCATAATTTTTGACAAAGCACACTTTAAAAAAAAAATACAAATTTTTTACTTACAATTTTCATCCTGTATAGATATTCATTTATAATGAGAATTACGATTACATTATGTTTGTATATATTTATAAACATTTTAATATATTATTTAAATCTACCTTGTTGCCCTATTTGAGCCTGGTGTACTGATAGAAATGATCTGAAATCTCTACCACTCATCACAAGTATTCATGAGCTAAAAATGACAAAAAAAGCATATATTAAATTTATTATAATTTTGCACATTGAAAAGTACAGAAATATAATTTGTGGTAGGTAAAAAATCTAAATAAAATCATTTTACTGTGATATTTTAACCACTAACAATAAACTTTTAGTGACAAGTGGACTTTTGGAAAAGCTTTCGAAAGCAAAGAATGCTTTTCAAGCCCAAATCTGATGCGGTTTGGGCTTGGGCCTATAGTGTCTAGAACCTTTCACTAGACATACCTGGCCCACTCCCATTTGAAGCTTGAACATCCCTCAATGCCATTTATTACTATTTTAATACAATAACTAAAGGTTATCAAAGTAACATGAAAATATGGTATCATATAAAAATAAGCAGCTGATAATGAAGCCTTCTTTAATAAAAAAGCTTTCAAAAAAAATATTTGTTATAAGACATTAATCTTTTGACACAAATTATGACTACTTTTTGACCTGGTTGGCAAAATTTCAAGGATTTTATTCATTAAAATCAACAAAATTCTTCAAAACCAAAACATTGCTTCTTGAGTAAAACCAAAATGTTATTGTTGGGTTAAGTATGATCTGTTTGAAAGCGCAGGTACCCAATCCTTTAAAAACATTTTTGGACCATATTTGATTGGAGAAACAAAAATTTTGCCATAATCAGAAAAATCAATTAAAATTCAAAAATATATTCTTTTTATAAGTTGACCACTTTTATAAGTTGACCGCTTTTATAAGTTGACCGCTTTTATAAGTTGACCGCTTTTATAAGTTGACCGCTTTTATAA